>JAVSBT010450036.1:0-10023 GCA_033118115.1 Pharyngocirrus eroticus
TACAAAATGTTTAGCATATATTGCTATGTTACATAATGCCAAAAGAAGAAATTGTTATCTGACTGTGTTTCCTGCTAGTTTGTTTTAGACAGGATTTGATAACAAACATGAAAGTGATGAAAATGATATACCAGTATTAATGATGCCACTTCATGCAGTAGTACTTGAGGTAGACAGTTTTCCCTGTATGTTTCTGTATGTTTTTGTATGTTTTTGGACCCAGGTGTGTAACACGAAGGTTTTTTTACTCCAAATGAAAAGACATTCAATATCACCCAAATCCAAGTCCTTTGTTGATGATTTGTGGGTTAAATGTCATATATTTGTGTTTGAGGTATAAAGATATAAAGTCTTTGTAGAGTTGCAACAATCTGATTCAAAATACTAATTGATTGTAATAACTTTTTCATTTAAATATGTTTAAAAATGAGAAATATGTATTCTGATAACACTAGAAATGACAGCTCAAACAGACTATATCAAATACCCGAATGTAATAAGAAATTTTTTAAAACAATCAAAATATGGAATGTTCTCCCAAAACTTTTGGTGTAACTGGAATCAGTACCAACTTTTGAAAATAAGAGAAAAACCTTGAAGCATTACTAAAGTAGTTGAAAAGATAACACTGTTTCATATTGCCATATTCATGATATCATACATAATAATGTCTTTGTGTTTTGTATTTACTATGTATTTCATGTATCTCTCTGTAAAGATAGTATTTTTCATATTTAATATTGTGTATATTTTGTCATTCCATTATGTTTCATATCGTAGAAAGATTGCTTTTATTCCATTTATATCCAAGGCATTAATCCTTGCGTTGATAATATATTGCTTTTACTTGTTATGTTGTGTTTTTACTTTTATATCAACATTCATGGTTATTGGGTCACCTGGTGATCACCACAGAATCGAAAAAAGGTGGCGAAAAATACAAACACATTACTTTATATATCCATGTCAATTAATCAGGGTTATTCAGAATGGTTTCATATTTTGTATATTGAAAAATACATCTAGGAAAGGTTCTATCTATATGTTATAGAACAATTATGGTTTAATCCAAGAGTTCTAGGAATCCTTGAAATATGAAAACAGCCTGTTTGTGTATATTATAGAAGTAATTCTTTATTTGTTTCAACAATTCATGGTAACTGGGCTACCTTGTGATCAAATAGTACATCTATATCACCAAATAACATGTAATTACATTATTGTTTGTATTTTATCTTTATGAATGACCAATGTTCTATTTGTTTACATGTATTGTTGTATTAGGTCACACTGTAGAAACATTGTTAAAATCCATTGATATAACCTGTATTTAGATTGCTGTAAATAAAATGGATGATTTTGATTATTTAAATGGACACGTTTCTTATTTCAGTTTCTTTTGGTAACATTTCTTTCATTTTAGAAGGGAAATCGAACTACATTTTAAAGATATTTGTAAAAAAAAAGTAAAGCCATACTCGAGCCATTAAGGCCCATCAGGCCGGTGCTTATCCCTGCTATGTCTATCGCAGTTTACTTTCCCAGCATTTTCCTGGTACCCATTTATCCTTTCCTGGCTGAAGAAGGGAAATTGGGACTAAGTATCTTTCCCAAGGACACAGACATGGGGCAAGGCGGGGGACTAACACGAATGAATTCATAGTTGTCCTGTCTTCTGTCACGTTCAGAGTTTGTCACCTACAGTTGGTTAGTGTTGTATTCTAACAGATATGAATTCATAGTTGTACTGTCTTCTGTCACGTTCAGAGTTTGTCACCTACAGTTGGTTTGTGTTGTATTCTAACATGAATGGATTCATAGTTGTCCTGTCTTCTGTCACGTTCAATGGTTGTCACCTACAGTTGGTTTGTGTTGTATTCTAACATGAATAAATTCATAGTTATCCTGTCTTCTGTCACGTTCATAGGTTGTCACCTACAGTTGGTTTGTGTTGTATTTGACTCCTATTCTTTCATAGTAAGACATTCCCTCCTTCTGAGTATATATCCCCCTTTTAAATGCAAAGTTTACACAGAAGACAGCTACAAGACTTCCCCTCCCAAAAATACACGGAATGAGAAAAGCTTCATCTCCAATATGCCCAGAATGTCATCATCATCATCGTCATCATCATCATCATCATCATCATCATCATCATCATCATCATCATCATCATCATCATCATCATCATCATCATCATCATTCGAGGCTGCCAAGAATGTACATCAATAGAAAAAAATACCCCATAATTATACTGCTCAGCTGTACCCAACACCAAGACACGAGGTAAAAACGTTGGGATCGAACCCTTTCAATGCTGGAAACAAACCCACAAGGTGTGATATTGAGAGAGAGAGAGAGAAGTATCCATATAAAACTGATCAAATGCAATACAAATCTTCACATAACCACCGTCATAACGAGTTACCCTTGCTGTTTGGATATATAACCATTGTGGCAGATAGATATAGACGTTCACACACATTCAAAATACTGATTCATCCACGTGGCATTGTTGTTGTTTTTAGTTCCGAGCGAATCAGATTAGTTACTAGTCTCACGTGATTTTTCCTTTACGTTTTATTGGTAGAATCTTGCAAAATACATTATCAATCTTCAGGAGACTTAGATTGCGACAAGAGGAGTAAGTAAAACATTTCTATCTATGTTGAATCATTCGTTTTATTCTATTAGAGAGGATACGAGAGAATTCGTTGATGGTTATTGGCAGGAAATCGCATCTTTTGACAATGTAAACATACATTTAGTTGATAATGAAACCAATAGTGAAATGAAAATAAAATGTCAACACTTGAACATTGATACAATTATAGATTGTTGCCAATCATATTAATGGTTTTTTTTTAAAACCATCATCCATATGGTATTTTGGAAAATTATATCAATAATTGTTTAAACTTTACACGCGGCACTGGTAGATTATATAGGTCAAGATAACGAAACCACTGGAAGTCCCCCATTTTGAACATGAATAGATATGGTTATTTGATGTCGTCTGTCTGTACATTGTTTTGGTAGAATGTCGACATTTAAAATAATTTGGTTTGGTGTGAGAACACACAACAATAAAAACACGATGTTAGCTTTGAGGCCTACACGTTAAAGTCTGTTCCCTGTAACCGGCTAATATCAACATGCATAGAATCGTGTGTTTAATCATTCTATATGTGTACATTGGACAATTTACAGAGAATGTGAGAATGGACCCAGGCTACTGATATGGTCAGCTAATATATATTAAGAAGACCAATCTGTTCAGGGTATACAAAGTTAACAAACGCACAACATTAAGTTAAGTTGTATAAAAATAAAACACCATTTAAAAGGATATAACTTGTATGCATAAAAAGGACACATTACAAAAAGGTCCAAGAATGTTCAAAAGTAGATTATTGTTGCATTAATCAAAACCTATAGATCAGATATATATGACTACTATAATACATGTGACATGTGACATGTATGCATATTTCATCTATTTATGAAACCACATTGGGGACGGGTTGGGGTGATAAGAATAAGAGCCACTTTTTAATTTGTGTAAAACCATAGATTTGCTGTACACGTGACGATGTTGTATGGTTAATGGTAATGACTGTGTTGAATGACTTGTTTCCCTTGTCTCTAAGTGTCTCTTATCATTTGCATTCTTGTTACATTTCAATACAATTTACTTATCATTTTCAGTTTTTGAGATTTGAAAGATGGCTGCACGACTACGTATTTAGATAAGAAATGATAGCAAAAAAACACCCAGGTTACTCACGTTTGATTGTCTGCAGACTGCAAAGATCAGGAATACTGTTAGTTTCAGAAAACAACCGACACAGTGTCTATGTATTCATGATTGTTCTGGTTCATTTATTTCAGTTTATGAAGTTGATATATTTACAACACATGGAAGATGACAGGTGTGAGGTACTACGGCAAGACAGAGGAAGGTGTCGTGATGTGTCAACTTGTGACTTATTTGTAAAACTATTGTTTGCTATATCATATCATATAAATTTACATCATAATATAGATCATAAAAAATATCAATTTTTATTTGCTCTACTATGAATAATCTTATGTCTGTGATGTTTCAAAGGAGATATCACATTAAACTTATTGAAATTGAAAGTAAAAGGGGGGTTGGTTACAATACAATGTTAGTGATATCTAGTGATAAAATAAAATCAACACTAAAGTGGTACTAAAATATCACTATTTTGTGTCACTATTCAACGAGAACATTTCTATGAAATTCTTTATGCATGGAAATGATCAAAACATTGGCTTCAGGCGATATTAGGATATTATGAAAATATTAACAACAAACAATTGTCTCTGCTTTGAATAAACGATTATTTTCACATTAATTTTTGTATATTTTTCGTCTGTAAAGTGTTTTTAAAATTCCTGTTGTTTTTGGTACCTTTTTGGGTGTGGGAGTGTGTAATAATAATAATAATGATAATAATAATAAAAGCTTTATTTCTTGAGGGTGAAACCTTTACAACATAAGACATTGGTTTTCAAAGGGCCCTCTAGAGGGGGGTGAGATCTTACAAATATGCCAATCAATGACAGAAATTATCTATAGGAGCCAATCAGATGATAGAAAGTGTATCACGTGAAATGTTCTCAGTTGGCAATGGCAGAAACCCTCTAAATACATGCTAATTATTACTAGCATTTAGCGTCAGTAGAACAAGGCACCTAATAGTAAGTATACCAAATAATTCAAACTTATAATGTACACTGATGTTTGAGGTCGATTTGACAAGGTTTTTGACACTATAGTTGAAGTTTGAAATTGTAGTTGGCATGCTTGCTATCATGATAACGCTCCTTTGTTACAACGCGATATAAACACATATACAATGACAAATATATGATTAACCCATGTTTTGCGTTCACATGAAATATATATCATTGTCAAAATAATTTAGATTTCTTTATAGATGGAAAAAGTATGTACGTGTGTGTTGAAAGATAGTTGTACTTGTCGATTAATAACAAGGTACTGCGAAATAGGGAATGACTTCATGTTTAGCCATGCGAATCTCCGTCTGTACAGTTGGGTGTGGTTATACACTGTTAGAAAATGAATGTAGTAAAGTTCACTAATGTCAACGACATTTATGTTAAATTCAGTGGTCTCCAGGCATCAATAATTATTGTAGATGGTATTACGTCATAGTGTTGAATATGAATTTGAATGTTGCAGCACATGATAGTGTTATATGGATATCACTAAAATTAGTGTTGATGTTATTTTACTATTTAAAGTGTCAATTGACAACTGCACATAATTGTGACCTTTTGCTTTTAAATGAAAATGTACATATTATGCTATAACCATCTAATAGAAATATTACACTCATTGCTTCTGTTCCCTTTCCAGTCAGATCAACTTGTATAGGCTCATTACGTTAAACACGTGGCATTGGCACATGAGATCAACAGAAGATGGCGACACTAAAGAAAAGGAAATTGGAAAATAATTCTAATGGGTAAATACACTTATATACATGGGGTCATTTTGTTCTTTTATTTTCTGTACCCAGGTTATTGGATTTGGTTTTAAATAACCATGACCTTTGATCCATCCATCCATCCAGTCATTGATTAATTTACATATTCATCTATTAATCCATTTTGACACATAATTGTTCACCTTTGCTATTCATCAAACTTTAATTTTAATCCACTTATTAGATTTGAGTTCAATTCAATGTTGTAGCTGTATGTTTTATTTCTACAGGAATAGTGCAGATAACCCTGAGGATATTTTGTTTGGAAAAGGTATAAAACGCTACGATTGGAAACGGTAGGTACCCCATGAATAAATAAGATAGATAGATAGATAGGTAGATAGATATAAAGATGAACTTTTATTCTCTGTTTGATATTTTCACAGGGGGTACTAACATAATGACTGGATTTAGATTTTCTTATTGTTTTTCTTTCATTAGCTGTATATTTATTTCTGCCACTTTTCATTCTCACAGTTTCTTGTCACAAGCAATAGATCTAAACATTCTCAAGTCATGTTCATTACAAAGTTTCTGCAAAGTTGTAGCTATAGATGTTCTAGAGGCTCAGAGAAATATTGTTTTGTTTTTAGTCCGTATTTTTATCTGAAAAATCATATTTTTTTAATATATATTTTGTTTGTGTATTGTGATAATCCTAGTCAACCATTTTTACATTAAACAATTTACAGAGAATGTGAGAATGAACCCAGGCTACTGATGTGGTCAGCTAAAGGATACCAATCTGTACAGGGTAAACATTAATTTGTATAAAATAAAACACAATGTTTTGTTTTTGACATAAAGGTTACGGGCAAACAGAAGATCATTTTTGAATAAAAAGAGGAAATATTTTGTTGAGAATATCTGCAATGATGGTGTTTTCATATCAAATTTAATGATCTGGGATGTGATAACAGAAAGACAAAAAGAAGAAATTGAAGTACGTATCAAGAGATTTATATTTCATTACCATTTGAATGGGATGTTACCCCTCAGAAGAAATAATAAAACTGAATGGCATTCATGATCTAACAATATGACATCTTCAAATGTGTAATCTTCTCCACAAAAACATGTCCATCATTTGTCATACTTTGTAGTGTTGATATTACTTACAATCTTTAGTTCTGTATTGCATAATGGTTGTCTATAACAGATGTGACCATGCGTTTAACTTTCCCCTATTCACAACATTTCTCCCATTACCTTTTCAAACTTTTTCAAATGGATTTTAGTTTTACAAAAGTAGGATATAATACTTTTATTGATTTCAGTCTTGTAGGACACAGAGTGAAAGGAATGAAAAACTTTTGGACATTTTACCAAAAAGAAGTGGAGAAGCTTTTGTTCAGTTTTTTGTGGCCCTGTATAAATCAGGTCAATTACATATAGTCTATAAAACATTAAAAGGTAAGATAACAAAGTCAGTACTAGGCATATGATTAATCCTTATTCAATTTATAATCAGTTTTCAGCCACAGTGTGTAAATTCATTCTTTGTTTTGCTTTTGACTCCTTAATCAGATCCATTGTGTGTACATCATTTCAATAACTGGATGGTATTCATGCTGGATGTATCTCAATAAGTCATTTCTTGTTCATCCCAGCATTACACTTGCCATTATTAACTTATCTCTGTGTTTGTGTTTTATTGAATGAAAGAAAGAAAGAATATCAATCTTGAATCTCTATTTTTGTACATTTTCTGCAACAAATAGTCTCAACTTATTACACCATAGGTGTTTTACCAGGTTCACTTTAATATAGGAACCCTTCATTAGTTATTCAAAGATGAAAGGATGTAACATTCATTATCCAATATCTTATTTCTTTGACAGATTATACAGCAAGTGACTTGATATGTAAGCATACCTCTTTTATTATTCAAAGATTTCATTTTGATGAGACGTATCTAGATTAAACATATTGCTAATGTCATTGTGGATTTTTTTCTTTCTTTTATTAGATCAAGTAACAATAGAACTCATACAATTAAAGAATTCCTTTACAAAATAGTTCAACATAACAGATTGAATGAATGACATTGACAATGTAATCATTTATCCCTTACTGATATCATTTTTTTTCCCTTTTAATTCACACAGCCAATGATACAGACCCTTTTAGTAAGTACACTGTAGAACTATGCATGCCATTACCTTTCTTTTATTATCATGTACAAAAATAATATGCAAGATTAGAACAATGATATATGTATGCCTTGTATGGCCACATATATCATTGAAAAGTTATGATATTGCAGGCAGTCACTTAATTTATAAGATTAGCGTGTCAAAAACTACATTTGACTTCATTTTACAATAATCAGTGTGTAGGGAAAAAACTCAGCAAACATTTAAAAATCCTTCTTATTAGTGGCATAAAATACAGCAATAGTGATGTTTTGTAAGTGATTTTAATGGTAAAAGGGAGCTAACACTAGAGATAATGGTGCCTTCATTCAACATCCCATTAATATGACTTCAGTTATTATATGTCTGGTAGAGACGGATCAAGTAATATGATGTAATGTGATATGATGTAATGTGATATGATATGATCTGATATGATGTGTATGACTACTTCCTGTCACTAATGTACACACTGTTTTCTTATTTTCATGACCATATGCACATCAACAGTTATGGATTGGGGTTAGTACACTATACAACAAAATATTCTAATCTTATTATGTCAGATAAATAAGAAATTATGATTTAAACAAATCTTCAATGATACACGTAATGATACATTTGTGGTAGTATTACAGCACATAGCAATCCATTTGCGATTAGTTCTTAGATATTTGATATTAATTAATAAAAGAAAGGAAACAAAACTTTAAACTAATACAAAAGTCACAACATGTTGTTACTTGTATATACTATATACATACATGTTATCTAACTGTTTGATTTGTCTTTAGTATTTTTTTTTCAAATTTCATGTTTATTTCTTCTTTTTCATATAAATGCGTATTGGTCCTACAGCTAATAGTAAGTATCACTTGATTTTGAAATCTCCCTCTCAGATAAAAGATACCCATATACCCAAACACAATGTGACATAACATCATACTTTTAGGGTTTCTTTACCTGTTTGATTAGCACAGTACTATGAATGTTCCTTATAAAATTAGCATCAAATTATTGTAAACACTTTCACTAATCAAATTCGTCTCTTATGAAAAAGTAAGGCCTGTTTGACAATAGCAATTTGCCAAAGCCAAGATTAATTGTTACTTAAACATTTTGTCTCAAACCAATGTTGCCACTCAGTTCTTATTCTCACATAAACCTCATAATATTGAATTTTAAAACATTTTACTCAATGAGATATCTTTGTAGGTGGTTTTGTCAATCTTCAATTTATTTTTGATAGATTTTACTGGTCGCTGTGTATCTAAACAAAATCAATCTAATTTTATGTCATAATTATTACAAACCACTGATGTTCTCAGATCAATTATTGAAAAAGAGAAATTACTTTTTCAGATTTGAGACTTCAAGCACTTCGCCATAAAGCTGAAACGACCATGGATGGTTATTTACTTTACAAGAGTGGATTAAAGGCACCAAGTGGTGGATGGTACGAAACACCACCGAAAGACGACACTAGTGAAGAGGGAGCTATTGCTACCATCTTGGCCACAAAGAGACAGTTATACAACACTGACTTCTCAAAACGAATGACAGAGGAACAATTCGAAGAGGAGTACGCCAGACTAGAAAAGGCAACATGGACACTATGTGCACAGAATCCGTGGAATAATGTTAAACGTGAAGAACTGATGCTTTACAAAACAGAACCATTAGACTCAAAGGTATTCCTTCCATACTTCAGGAGTTTGAATGCTTTGACACAGAAAGCACAGACTAATATGGAGGTGAAAGACAAATTAAGACAAGAAGGGGAGACACTTGAAAACTTGCTGCAAAGAAACAAACAATTGCAAGCATGCTTCTAAATATGTTTTTGAGCTAGAGAAGAGCTTTTTGAATCATACCGAAACATAGTAACCAGCTGAAATCGAATTTCCATCAAAATTAGAACAAATTATGGCAAGGTTTTCACAAATTCTAAAAATATCTTTTCAATCAAAATGTGAATTACTCAGTCTCACACCTATTGTTTAAGGCTGTTATGCGTTAACACTTTAACATGAACCAATCAAGGTTGGTTTAATTTGGATTTTGTTTTAAATTAAAGCAATGTCAGAGTTTAAAAACAATTGGATATGGGGGGGGGATATTTCTTGAATAACACTTTTTATCTAATCTTTAATAAACTTAAGTTTTATATTTTAGTTTAGTTATAATTAGAGTTATAATTGTGATGTAGTGAACAGCAATGCGTAATAAATGGCTACCAAACAGGAAATGGGAGCGGGGGGGGGGGGGAGGATTTATTACATTTTTATGTTTGGATTTTGATTAAAATTTAGTGTATGGTAAATCAAAGTCACAATGATATACTGGAT
>JAVSBT010450047.1:0-10021 GCA_033118115.1 Pharyngocirrus eroticus
GAAGTAAAATGAAGCATACACGTGAACGTATACAGGTACGCAAATGAGTGTGTTTCTGGAGAGCTGTATTCCTTTAAAGCCTTTCAGACCACATTCCCAATGTTTTAACATGGGGAATCTGGTCATTTATGTTTTTTAAACATAATTTGAAAATGTCCATAGAGATTTTGAAATGCAACTTTTTCATATTTCCATAGAAGAAAAAGAATAGTAAACATTTTTTAGATACCTTTACTTTAGTATATTATTATATATATATATTAAAAAAAAACATTTTTTAATATTCTGAATACTCCTGTAATTGTATATCATATTCCCCAAATATAGCATTTTGATGATATAGTGTTTGGTTTAATTTTATTTCCTCAGCAAAATGATATGTGCAAAGTAGGTGTCTAGTACAGAATTTGTGTAAATTTTATTGATTTATCTGTGGAAAGAGAGCCATACTTGCCTTTATTATGCTATACAGTTGTATTCCTGAATAGAATTTCAAAATTTACTTACTTTTTTCAATATGTAGACTTTGAAAAGCTGCATCAACATTTCTTGACTAAGCCTGTTCTTGGTGTTATGTTGAATCTGAAGAGAATCCCTAATCCATCAAAGCTACAAATGTTTCCTGAAGCAGATGTATCTGATGAGTTTGTGGAAATGTACATGGAGTCTGAGAAAAGAAGTGGTGGAGGAGTTATAAAAGACTTCAAGAAAAATGATGGAGCTTTCATTGTAGAGTTTAAAGAAATATCAGGTAGTTTTTAATTTTTTAAATACTTTACTGGAAACATTTACTTTTACCTCTTTTATTGTTGTGATAACCGTGGTTGTAATGATTCAAATCATAATATTTAAAAATAAATATTTTTAAGAATATGAACATAAGGATAACTGTACGGTCAAATACCTTTTTTAAACTTTAAACTTAATCAATATTATGGATATCTCTATCAGCCTACAGTGTTAGAGGACAGTAGCATATAATCAACAGTATGTATATGAGCCCTTGATCACCATTAACTGTTTGGGGATATTGTTTCATTTTTCCTAGTGATGAAACGTGTACTTCAGAGAGACCATAAGCTTGAAAATGACAGATTACTTGTTAATGTTTACTATGAGGAACTTGGATTGATACCACCCGACCATGACAGATCACAGAGAGGGAGAGAGCTTCCAAAAGTATATGTGTATACTCCTGATAAGCCATCTGCAATGATATTTCTTGAAACGGCAGAAAAAATCAAGGCAGATATTGATAGAAACATGGCAAAAGTACAAGCAAAAATTAATTGGGATCAAGCAGTAGCTGACAACCTTATAACTGTTCAGTATGTTGATGGTGGTTCTTCTACATTACTTCAACAATTATCACCAAAGAAGTGGAAACAAAAAGTACATGATGTCTTAGATGAAGCATTCAAAGACATTCAGGAAAAGGAAATAAACACACTGCAGCATGCTTGGGATAAAGTTACATCTGAAATAAGGAAACTACAACCCCCAGATGCAGAGGATTGCATTTTTGATTTCAACAGCAATGCCTGTACTTTGAACATTATTGGCAAAAGTGGCTGGGTCCTAGAATTTTCTCAGATTATAAAAGATATAAATGATAAAATCATGAAAGACATTGAGAGGGAATCCAAAGCGATGCGTGAGACATATGATAAAGTGCAACGTGGTGGCTTGATGCTGATGAAAAAAATAGGCTTTCATCAAGATTTGATGAAAGGGTACAAACATTTGAAAATTGACATCGATCTTGAAAAAGAAGTTATAGAAATGAAAGGATCCCCTCAAGACATCTTGCAGGTTAAAGTCAAATTGTTAGAGACAAATTCATCTATAAAGAATAAAGTTTTACCATCCAAAGTGGATGTTTTAGAATTGATGACAACAGATGAGTGCCAAAGTCATGTAGACTGTGCACTAAAACAGCAAAAACTAGAAGCTGCCTGGATCCCTGATGCCAAGGGGAATAGATTGACAGTGTTGGCCATGGATCAAATGACACTTGACAATGCTTGTCAATGTATTACAAATGAAGTTTTTCAGAAGGAAATGCCAATCCCTCAAGAATCAAGTGATGTATTCACAACTGCAAAATGGAAGGACTTTGAAAACAAGATAGAGAAACAACACCAAGGATGTCTTAAGGTGGTTTTAGACAAAGACAATGTTAGAATCAGTGCCATATCAAGGGTCATGGATGTTGCGTTAGAAGAATTTGAAACTTTTGTTAAAGAATACACAGTCCTGCAGCAATTTGTTCCTCTTGGATATGGCTTTGTACGCTTTATGTCAATCAAGATGGCAGATGATTTAAGGCAAATTGAATCTGACTTCAAGACCTACAGTGTAAGAATTGAAGCAGATGTTCTAAGAGGAGGATTTGTAGTCTATGGTACAACTTTTGGAGCAGATCCATCTATTAAAAAGATACGAATCCTTATGAAGAAAGTGTTGAAAGAAGCTTTTAAGATCAACAAACCTGGGCTCTTTAAATATTTTAATGATGCTAGAGGGGCAGCATTTATTGAGCTTTTAGAAAATAAAAACCATGTTACCATAGAGATGGGTGATGAAAGGGTACCAGGCAACCAGCCAGGAGTTTCTTCACAAGGGTCCACAGTTTTGGCAATGGTAACAGATGGCAATTGTAATATCCTAGTTGTCATTGGAGATTTGACAGACTACAAGGTTGATGCAGTGGTCAATGCTGCTAATGAGGACCTCCAACATTATGGGGGCTTAGCTAGAGCTATCCTAAACAAAGGTTAGAAAATAATTTATTCTCAACTCCATTGTACATTCATCAATACTGTTTGGAACTATTGTGATAAAATTGGATTTGCATATGAGGACTTTCACCTCTGCACACCATGAATGTTTGGGTATGCCGTACTGTAGAATGAGGTGAATGGCTCTGTAATATAGCAACTAGAGCTATAGGGGAAAGTCTTTGTAATAGATATATATATACATTGCACGCCTCACTCTAACATTCCACTCTATTCTGTCTTTTGCACATTCAATGGCCCTATCCTCACCAACACCCAGATCTATAAGGTCTTTCCTATACTGTTCCAGCCATGTAAACCTGAATGAAAAGTGAATCTTATTGAACAAAATTCTTAATAGAAAATAGTTCTTGATATCCAAACCAACAAAATGGTTACCTTTGTGATTTAATTCGATCAACTTGTTCTGTGATAATCGTGCGATGATTTTGCCAGTTGACGGTGTTTGATGTTTGATTACATAGGGAAACACTTTGTTAGTTAGGATAAAAGAACTATTTACTACTAAGAAAGTGAACCTTTTCATGAAGGAGAGTACCTTGAAATCCATGGGTTATTATTCTTTGGTTAATTTTAAAGGTTTGTTGCATTTTTAACCCCCCCCCCCCCTCCATCTTTTATAAAAATTATATTATATTATAGGTGGAAAAGTGATTCAGGATGAAAGCAGCAGACATGTAAAGAAACATGGCAAAGTTAATGATGGCCAAGTAGCTGTTACAACAGCTGGGAAACTCCCTTGTAAAAAAATAATTCATGCTGTTGGTCCTAAATGGAAAGATGGACATAGTAATGAAGAAAATTATTTGTTTGAAGCAATAACCAAGAGCTTAGAGATGGCTGATAGCTTGGAATTGATGACAGTAGCATTGCCAGCCCTTAGCACAGGGGTGTTTGGGTAAGAATCTGAAGTAAACAGTTTTAAGATGAGGAACATTTCTCAATCCAATTCTTGTGATGATGAAATGTTTAAAAGAAACCAAGTAAATTGTAATAAATATGAATATCTGATTTTTGTGTGTAAAAGTTGATTTAAATGCTTATGCAGAACAGGAGACAGAATGCTAATCTTTGAATAGTTTCTTTTATTTTTTGTTTGCAAAATCCATCAACACAATGAATATTCCTGCTTATTGTAGGTATCCATTACATAAGGCTACAAAGACTATTGTTGAAGCAGTGAATGACTATTTCAAAAATGAAACGGCAAGTATTATCAAAGAAGTACATCTCGTAGATAACACTCCAAAGACTACCGATGCTTTTGAAAAAGCTATGATGGAAGTTTATGGAAGAGATAATGTCATTAAAGGAGGTGCATTTGGGACATCACAGCGAGGCACACGTGAGGACAGGAAAGAAACTCTTCCGCAAACTGAAGAAAGATATCCCAGAAATCAAAATCAAAGAGGTAGGTACAAGGTGTAGAAGGCTGAAGAATCTTTCTGCTAGATCTATCACTCACAATCAGAATAAAATTTGAATAGTCTGATAAAATAAAATAAATCTTGTGTTAGGAAAAAACTTTATAACCACTTACAAAAACAAGGTATTGTGTTGATTGTGTTTAAATTTCAAAACTTGTAAGGCTTAGGTTTGTTCATTTGTTAGCATTATCTTAATTGAATTTTTCTTTCACTCCAGGCCAATTCTATTCCCAGTCAAAACAATCCTATAGAAAAAGATCTACAGCTACTATCAGAGCAGTGTCACCACATCTTAAGACAACTGGTAAGGATTCTGCCACCACCAGACAAGGCTTGACTGTGACTCTCAAAATTGGAGAAATTGCAAAAGAACAAGTAAGTAAAATGATTGAAAGACAGCAGAAACATGGTCTAGCTGGTATCTTTTCAATTCAATTTTACTACACTTTATTGTGCAGGTTTGTTGAAGTAACTATAATAATGATTTGAAGAAATTGACAATGACAGTATTCCATTCTTTGCCTCTTGCAGTTGGATCTGGAAAAAAGATCAAAAATGCTTATGTGTGATAAATCTTTATTTTTACATTACAGGTTGATGTGATCGTAAATTCTACAGCTCAAAGTCTCCAATTTAGTAATGGGGCTATTTCCAATTCCATCCTGAAAGGTGGAGGTCCAACAATCCAGGCTGAAGCCACAGCAAATCTTCCACCAAATGGTCTACCAATGGGAGATATTGTAGCTACAAGGGGTGGGAATCTAGCATGTAAGGAGGTATTCCATGGATGGTGCTGTAATTGGGACAAAGGAAAGGGAGGTGCCATACAAGTAAGCACATATTTTGTTTTGCAACATCTGCCAATCTAATTTTTTGATTGTGGGAAGTATAAATCCATTCTTTTGAAATTTGAGGCAACATATTTGGCAATGCTAATCATACATAGGGCCCTCTCAATTTCATAGATTAATCTTATATGTTTTGTTTGTATATTACATGATGAATGTCACTTTAAGCATAGAATTGGAAGATTGAGTTGCTGCAATTGTTTTTGTTTGCAAGTTTACTGATTTGCTTTCAATCTACTATTGAATGGCTGCAGACAAGAATGGCTTTTGCAAAATACTATAGATAGGACCCATAAGCCATTATTGCCTAGAGCCTAGCTATTAGAGTGTAGATAAAAAAGGAATAACAGAAACAATTTTTGCAAGAAATAATTTTACACATGGACTAACAAAGTTTTTTTTTTATCTACTTAGGGACTAAAATCGTTCATAAACAATGGATTAAAAAAAGCAGACAGAAATGGTCATTCTACGATAGCTTTCCCTGCAATAGGAACAGGGAATTTAGGATTTCCTCATGCAGAAGTAGCTAAAGCAATGTTTGAAGAAATTTTAAAATTTAATCCAACATCACTGACAACTGTTTACCTATCTCTGTACCATGGTGACAAGACAACTATTCAGGTGAGATAGTTGTTATTTTGATACAACTATTCTATTTGTATTTCCCATATTTGAATTAAGCCACTTTCTATATTTTTATTACCTACTGTTAGGTTTTAGATTATTTTTTTATCTGCCAGCCATTAGCAGGTGTTTTTTTTTTTTCAATTTGTCGATAGAATGTCTGATTTTATATTATGAATATTATAGCTTTTAAGCAAGTCGTATTTGGTAACTTTTGACCCTTTCCACCACGTACCATTTCTTCAAAATAAATGAGTGAACATTTCAGTGTGATAAAGGGACATTTGAATGTTGATAGTGAATTAAACAATTTATTTAGAAGACTTGAAATATGAAAAAAAAAATCTTTCTTTGTTATTAGGCCTTTAGACAGGAGTTTCAACAACTGATTACAGGATCTAATTTGACTCAAGATGTGGAACCACCAACAAGAACTATGGCCAAACCTGGCACATCATATGCATCAGGTAAGAAATGATGTACAAGTATACGAAACTGCATCAGTGTTTAAAAAAACATGATATTGGATGTCTGCCAGTTTAAAATATCAACAACAAATACAGATAACAACCATCTTATATTTTAAATTCTGATACACAGTATGACTCTTTTCTTAAAGAAAAAAAGTAATAGATTTTGTACAGATATATAATCACACCATAGCATTTTCAACCTAATTAATCCCACCCAAAAACTTCTGCCAAGGAACTGACCAGTTACTCTAAAGATGATAAAGTTGAAAAGATTTTTGTGTCAAATCCACTAATGACTGGAATGTATTGTTCTGAGAGATACTAGTCTTTATGAATATTTATTTGATTGATAGCTGCAGCATCAAATGTAGAAGAACCTGCTGCTATGCATAGGTATGCACCATCATCAACATCCACAAGGCGTGGAGAAGAAATTGAGGTTAAAATTAGACAAGTCAAACTTCAAATACAGACTGGTGACATCACAGATGAATCTACAGACGCTATCGTAAACAGCACAAATAAACAACTGAATTTATCTTACGGTAAGTTTGTCAATATGGCACCTAGAATGAATCAGACAAGATATAAAGAAAAAATGGAAGGAATTGATCAACCTTTCAATATACTTTCAAAAGTAACAATTTACAACCTTGATTTTTAACTTCTCTGTCATCAACCTTTTTAACAAGTGACTCTGACCTAATTGATGAATTTTTCAAACCTAACAAATTATTTCAATGATTATTCTAAATATGTTAATTAATAATAATGTTATCAATTTTCAGGTGCATTATCAACAGCAATTGTGCAAAAAGGAGGAGGAGCCATCTTGGAAGAATGTGTTGCGTTAGGTAGGTCATACATATATTTTTAGCAAAGGAAGGCACATTTTGAATGAAATGAGAATACAGACATAATTCAACTTTTCTTTTCCAAACCTTTAATTTTTATGACAGTTCTTGCGTTTTTTCCCCACAGGGTCCACTAAGGATAGCATTGCAGTTACAACAGCTGGTAACCTGCCAAGTAGGCATATCATTCATGTTAATGCCCCACATGAACTTAAAAAGTGGGGAAAAGTAATTGAAAAGGTTTTGACAGAAGCTGAAAACCGTAGATTGAATTCAGTAGCATTTCCAGCCCTTGGCACAGGTAAGGATCCACAATGGAACATTAATTCAGTATGAAATAAATTTGCTTTAGATGGTCTCTATTTTTCTCATCATTATAATTATTATTATTATTATTAGTAGTAGTAGTAGTAGTATTAGTACCATTATTATCTTAAATATCACTAGCACAAAACAAGGAGTAAAAAATGTTGAGTTTTCCTTTACAGAGGTGTGAAATTGTTCATTTTATCAAAACATATTTCAAAAGAAATAGTGTGTAATCTAGAATATTGCTTCGTACTTTACGTTTATCATTTCTTCTAAAGTCTTACCAATGTGTTGATATGCTTTTTAGGAAACATGAACATAAGTCCAAATAGCATGGCAAACCTCATGCTGAAAACCATTGCACATTTTTGTGAAAAGAAGGCACGTTCACTTAAGTTGATACGCATTACCATCTTTGAAATGCGAATGGTCAATGTCTTCTGTGAAGAGTTGAAAAAAATAGCAGATAATCCAGCGTCAGGAGGAATCTTTTCTGATTTTGTGTCTGGAGTTATGAGTAAGGGTTTTTGTTCTTCAGTATAATAGAAATATGTTTTACCAAGGTTGCCATTATTGGACAGTTTACAATTACATGAACACGATAGTTAACTGTAATCTAGAGTCAATAGATAAAGTTTACAAGAAATCTCTTACAAGCCTTTAAAATAGCAAGTGATAAATCTCACCCTTTAAATTCAGAACTCCCCCTTCTACCATCTACTAGGAGATACAGAATCATCAAATGTAAGAAAAATACTCTTAAGAACTCTTTTATACCATCTGCCATTAAGGAACTTAATACACCTTTGCAATTTTTATGTAATATTATTATGCATATCATAAGCTCTTTTTGTAATACGACAATAAGTCTTTAACCTACTTTGTTTTTATCATCCTTACAATATGATAATGTAAATTGAACTGGTTTTCATTTTTAAGTATAGTGGGTTTTTTTCGTTTAAATGCACAGTAGGGTTTTTGGTTTTGTTTTTTCTTCGATATCATATGTAAAGAGCACTGTATTGTATCTCTGTACTCTTAATCTTGTATAATATCTAACTCAGTAACTGTATCTTGTTCACTCCTGTATATCTCATATATCACTGTATTTTGTTTGCCTGTATTGATAATACAGTTTTTTTATTATTATTATTATTATTATTGTATTGTCCTAAATAGGAATTGTGTAGTCTTAATTAATTTTTGGAGCACTATGAAGCAAACAAGTACTCAGATAGTGTCTATTTGAAAACAATGTAACATGTTAAAATGAACCAATTCAAGTATAGAATCAGTTTTGACCTTCTTGCAGACTTTTTTCATTTTTGAATACATCTTGCTTAATGTACTATTTTTTATCAGACTTCTTTAGAACTCCAGATGCTGAAGTTGCAGAACCAAGAACCATACAGAGAGGGGAGAGACACATCCAGCCAGTGATAGAGGGTACACAGATGAAACCTGTAGAGTTTCAGCTTTATGGTATAGATAAAAGAGACTTTCAAGCAGTAAAAGCTCAGTTGGAAGTTTGTGCAAGTAGAGAATCAGCCAACAAATTGTTAAATGATCAATACTATGAAGAAAACATTCCAAAATTAACACGGGAACAGGTAAACAATCATCTGTTAAATTTTCAATGTAAACCCCTTTTGGTGTTTCAATAACTTTGGTCAGTTTTACCCACTTTTGAAAGTTTTGCGAATCCCTAAACTCCCCCTTTCCACAATATTACAAAGTTTAGCCATTTCCATAAAACATGCTCTCTGGTCCTCTCATTAACATGTGATTAGCATTCTGCCTAAAAGATCAGGCGATCTTTGAAATTCTAATAAAAATAGGTTTATTTCCCATTATGGTGTCGATATTATAGTTTCTTGATATTCACCTTTAATTCTTACTTCTTAAATGATAGGTTCAACAGATTGAGCAGTTGCAAAACAAATTCTGTGTGAAAATTACAGTAGAAAGGTTTGGAAATATGCAAATCAGACTTGAAGGTCTGGAATCAGACATCTCTCTTGTGATGGATGAAATACAGAAGATCTTTAGAGAACTCGATAGAGATCAACTCGAAAAAGCTGAGGCAGAATCTTTAGCAAAAGATGTAAGTATTGATTTGTCTGATAATTATACTATATCACTCTATATAAATATTGATTCCAAAGAAATAAATCCTTATAAACCTATTTGCCATTGCTCTCGGAGAAGGCTTCAGTTTTGTAGAGGTTAGCATAGCTGACTGCAAAACAAGAGACCTTGGCTCAATCCCATGGAAGAAATATCTAAGTGCTTAATTGAGTGTTTTTATGTGTCCGTAAGAAATACACCCCACTTGTCAAAAGAGAGGGTGTTCTAGTGATGGTGACAGGCTTATATGAAAGCTGATTGTTCTAATATGCATTTTTATACCGTAGACTGAGTGGCAGTATCTATTCAAAGGAAAGTTTGTTTCCTATCCACCTCTGATAAATCTTACCATTGAAAAGGCTTACAATGACAAAAAGAAAACAGTCCAATGGACTGAGGAAAATGGGGATGTTTGTCAAATTGACTTGAAGAATATGAATGAGACAAATAGCAACTCCCCTAGTCAGACAGAAATCCGAAGATATGACATTAAGAAAGCTCAAACAGGTTTGTTATGATTTTAATTATATTCAAATGATTGTAGCCGCTTGATGA
>JAVSBT010450058.1:0-10019 GCA_033118115.1 Pharyngocirrus eroticus
TTTATAAAGAATGATTATTTGGGACATATGTTGGTGCATATCAAAAAAAGCAATTAGACCCTCATGACGCCTTAATTCTTTTAACAAAAACTAAACTTGACAAGTTATATAGATCTCCATCCAAAAATTAGACTTTTGATAATTGATCTAAGGGTACAATTACTCCCAGCTATTGCAGTTAAAAGTTGCACAACTTCACCAAAATAAAAATTCTTTTACAAAGTTATCTAGCTCAAAGGACAACAAATGGAAAGGCATTCTCAAAGCACAATGTAGTTTCAAATTGAGCAGCAACATCACATCACTGTTACTCAAGGAACCCTGTAATTAAAGAAATCTTCTTGTCCTGCCACTCAAATGGTGGAAACTAATATGTGGCGATTTTGATGGACTCTGTGGTGTAACTGTTGGTAGGAGTTGATTTGCTTGTAGAGAGAAGAAAAACTGACTTACTTTTGTCATTCATTACATTTGAATTTGAGATGTTTCAAGACATGGCACCAAGCCAAAATGATGGATTTCTTTGCCTAGAATCAAGCGTTGTATGATTATTTGAACTGCTAAGTGTAAATCCTTATCATACTTATTACAGGTCAAGTATTAGTATGTATGATCTGACAGATTGATTTTTCTTCCAAGGAGTCTTGTATCAGAGATATATGATTCATATGATGCATTCCAGACAAATTTGGCTGCATTTTATTTCTTCTTTTATTTTTGTTCCACCAGACCAGTAAATTAAATTGTTTAAAGGCTTGAAGCATCTTTATGGCTCTTTTTAATGATAAACAGTTCAAGATAATGTTTTATCAATTTGAAATATATGTTGTCAACTATTTCAACCTATTGTAATATTTATATAGTGGAGGACAAGAAACTCATTGTCAGAATTATTGTATATTGTTGACATCATAAAACGTGAGGTTGGTAAAACGTGAGGTTGGTCATCCTTGAGTTGTCAATTTGTAATTTGTGTGACTTTAAAATGATCCTACAGGTACAGCCAATATTGATAGATAATATATTCTGTAGGTACCTTGCCCCTAAAACTATTTTTGTTAAACCTTTCCAATGTAAACGTTCTTGTTTACTTAACTCTATAATATATATATACATATATTTATCAACAATATGTGACACTCTGGTATTTATCAATTCGAATGATAAACTGCATAGTATAAAATAGTCTGATGACATATTGATTCAGAGGCTTTTTTGGTGCTGATTTGTAGATTAGGATCTGCATGTGTCATTAAAAAACTATTCTCTATCTGATATGGAGGATATCTCAAGTGCTTGTTTGAAAGTGATTCACATGAATATAATAATTTCTCAGACTGATTTTTGTGGGTTTAGGGATTCAATTCTCTGTGCAGACTAGGATATGTTTTATTTGATGCTAGTCTGCTATGTTTGTGAAATCCCTCAATTTCTTTTAAGGACCATTGTTAATATAATAGTAACAAGTCCGAGTATTTTCATTTTTGCATTTATTTAGCAATATTTCGCCAGGCAATTACTTTGAAGCTGTCGGCTTTTTCAAATATTTTTACCATTGTTATCAAGTCCTTTATAATATACCATTCCAATTGGATTATATGATCTCTTCAGAAGCTTTACAGATCTTACAGTCTTTTTTGCTATACCTAATGCTACGGTCACAATTGCTCTTGTGAACGATTTCTTCGTACGAATTTTCTGTTCTTACAAATTAAAAATTCGTAGGAATCAATCGTTCGTCTAAACAATTGTGACCATAGCATTAATCTTTGACAAGACCATCGACCTGGCTACAAACTTAAGAACGGTCTACAAATTTGGATTCTTATATGTCTGTCGTAAGAAGAATGTAAGCAGACTGTAAGAAATGGTCCAAAAATTGTTCGTACAGCGTTCTTTGAGCAATTGTGACCCTAGCATAACACTGTAAAAGTTACCTCTAATGAAAAAGAATTGACTATACTACATATTAGTCAATTAGACTTGAATGATGATTCTATGCAGACAAGTAATAACCCAATCAGAATGACAACCATTGGATTGTATCAATATTAAGTAGTATTAGCCAACTTTTCACCACCACTGAAGTAGTAAGAGGCTGAATTATAGCCAAGTTGACACTTAGTATTCTTGGTGAAACACCATTAGAAAAAAGTTAATGTGACTGACAATGAAATAGGAAAGAGAACTCCTGGGATGTGAGGTGACTGATAAGATATTGTCCTTATTTTTTCCCTGTTTATAGATGGCATTCAGATTTACACTGAAAGTCTGTGGAATGCATGTTCCCCCTTTTTTTTGGGAGGGGGGGGGGTATTCAAAAAAGTTTAACCCATCCATTGATGACTACATTTATTTCTTCATAGTTATGAATCTGTCAAATAAAACAGATTCATTGGCTGTGCATGAAACAATGATGCAAGAGTTGAACAGGGATGCTGACTCAGTGACTTCAGTTTTTGAAAGACGGCCGAATATGCAAGCAGATAGAATAGTGGCTAGAATTGCTTAACATGTTAAAAGAATCACAGACAGATAGGTTGTATCAGTACTTATGCTCAGATGTTGGAATTCTGCCAGGAAAAATAGCAGATTGTATACTACTAGTACATGTATGATAGAATCCTTTTACTTTTGCCCATCTTCCATGGCCTGCTTTCACATACTATAGAAATAATTTATCAATCTTCTTGAACCAATTCCATCCATTCTTATGTTTGGGGAAAGTTTATGATCTTTACACTTTGCATTGATTTGGCAACGTATGGATGTAGATTATATTATTTATCAAAAAAGGAATGATCTCCATTATGGCTTACATTGGGAATAATGGATTACTGTTTGTTGAATCACGAGCAAATGTTGAATCATGCATGATGGTGTAAAGGACCTAAGACTCTTGCTAAGATTCATACCACTGGTTTCTATATCTGACAGCTTGTTGCAAAACATACCTAAAACCATGTATTTATAATACTTGTGTAAAAGTTTATTTTGAAGTTCCTTTTATGGGGGCCAAACGTCATGAATGATCAGTCCTACTATTACATTTCTTTAGTGTAGTTGTATTTTACTGAATTTGTTATCTCATAGTTGATGTAATTCACCACATATTTGGTTCATTTGCTTTGACCATGCATGACATAAGTCAGGGAGGGGACCTGTAAACTGTATTTGTTTTAGTCAAAATAGAATAGAAGGAAGTTTGCCTTTCATCAAGGGATACAATTTGGTACTAAAAATAGTATTGGTTAGTTTGCTGAAACATATATGGTTATGAAGCAAACATTTTGGAACACATAAGATATCAAAATGTCACTATCCACCTGACAAAAATATATTGTTAAAAATGGTCTCATCTTGCTGGATTAGCTAGTCCCCTTGTGTCATTCTTTATGAGTTATAACTTATATATTATAGAAACCTACTTCATAATCATAGGTACGAAAACCTCAGTCCAGGTAGTATATATTTTCAATTTTGCATCGAATTTTTTTTTTCTTTTTTTCTCCCATAAAGGAGTATGAATATTATAACCTAGCTTTTCATATTGGGAAATAGAAATCCAAGTGATGGTTTTGCGTTAGATAGTGAATATTGGAATATGATTAAGTACTAGTAATATGTGGATCTGTGAGTTGCTAGTGTTATTTTATGTTCTATGGTAAAAAAAATTAATGTGTACCTGGTAACATATCCTAATACAAGTCAAAGGTCTGTGCCATCTACTAATGTTTTTTCATTCAGAAATACAAACAAATGACTTGTGCATTGTTTGGTAAAAATGTCTATATTATGTTTTAAATTTTGGTTGTTTTCTGTTGTTAGGAATTACTTACTACCTATTCATGCATGTTATTGATACTCTGCGGAGATTGACTCCATTTATAACCTAAAAAGAATTAATTATACAATTTAGCAAACAAGTAACAAATCTGATGTGTTGTCGGGGAAATATGTAATAACCCATAAAAAGTAAATACATATATGTATACAGAAAAAACATAGTCTTTAAAAGATTTCCATATTTAGAGAAATAGATTAAGGGGGAAAGGTCTTCTGCATATTCATGTGTGCAGTCGCTTGGCAAGGAATCAGTTTAGACTTAGCCTTTGTAAATCTATTTTATCGGACATGTGACAGTCTGTGTATGACATTTTCAGGCCATTTTCAATGATATTGTACCTTTGAATAGTCATTATTCTGTAGAATTTTGCCAATTTTCAAAAGTTTACATGCTAGTACAATTTTTTTTTCTTCTTCAGAAATTAACCAATTGAATAGACTGTTCAAGAATGCACTGAATGAATTAAAAATAACAGTTGCTTTCCTACTAAATTACCAGTTCCTGGTCTTTGATGTACATTATACCTGATAAAGTTGCTAGTTTTTTTTTTAATTGTTAAAAAAAAAACATATGGAAAGGGTTTCTTTCATAAAGTATGTCCAAAGCAGCTATTGCTATGAGTGAAGACAAATGTATTCCATATTATAATTAACTATATGTAGTATGCAGTAGAAATAATTCATTCCATCCATTTCTTAATGTAATTTGGTTGTTTATATCCCCAGCATGATCAGCATGTTTCCAAGAAGTGACTTGATTTTTTTTAAATTTTACTAGCAAGCAGATTGTCTTTGTTCTCATTGTCTTTGTGTCCAATCTTGTGCTTTTCCGTGTTCTTTTTGTGTATGTGAGGAATGTGTCATGTTATTTTTCCATGTTAATAGGCGTTTGTGGTTAATAATAATGATACCTGTCAGTTAGTGCAGGTTGTGGTCAGGCCAAGTATAGTGCACTATGTTGCCTCATTTTGTTTTCAATATGATAGGCCTCTTCCAGAATACCAATGGAAAGAGAGAGAGTAATGGGTGTCTTATGATTTTAAACTTATGATAATTGATATACACAGGAGATAATTATATTGTGTACTTTTTTTTTTCTTTCTATAATTAATTTTAAAGGAAAAACAGGTAAAACTTAAGCCCTAGGTGCCTATTTGTTCTCTATGCTTTTGATTACATTTTTTGTAAACATCTAATTACTGAGTTGATTGTCACTATTTGTAGCTAACAAACACATAGTTGTGTTCCCTTTCTTTGTATTTGCTAAGATATTATTGCATTCTTCAGTTACAGGAATTTTACATAAAGTTTCATATCAGAAAGTGTAATACCCTAGGTAGAAATAAGAACAACCTGTTGATGCATTGATTTGGAAAAAAAAGGAAACACACAACTGTGAAAAATAAATACTTTCATGTCTTAACTTCAAAAAAGTCAAGCATCAGCTTTAGGGCATATAAGGCCACAAGCAAATATTGTCAAAGTGAAAACAGAGCAGGTTTTATAGTCAATGTACACATTAGTAAATGTACATAAACATAACATGTACTGCTTATTTTGACTGTTGATAGAATATTGGAATGAGACTAAATACCAATGTAAACTGTTATGCATATGTAATGAAAATATACATGATCTATGAAGGAAGTGTATCCACATGGTGTTAAAAAATGACAGAAAGAATTTTGTATTATTATGGAGTATATTGCATTTGTGGGACCACTTATTTGAAAAAATGGACAGTTATATTACAAATGTTTGAATAATGAAAAGAGGGTTGTATTTAAAATCTATAGCCCAACATTGTGATTAGTCATTTGCCTCCCTTAGCCTGTCTATTTAATCAATAATGAAGCTTGCTTGTTTGTATAGATGGAAATCTTTTGGGTCCCTATTTTATTTTCTCTGATGTTGGTTTATTGGTGCTAGCTACAGAATCAATCAGAAATGTTCATTGCTGTAATGGAAACCTTAGGAAACATGCTACTGCTGGATTGACATAAGACTTTGAAAGGCTAATCACGATATGAAACCATGATTATTGGCTTAGTTTGTTGGTAGTTGCTGTAGTAGCCTTTGAAGGTACTATAACAGAACTTTGGATGATAACTGTTAACAGTTTCATATGGACTGTCCAAGAGAAAGTGTCCCCAGTGCAACCAACCATTGTCCTGGCATGCTTCCTTTTGGAACCTGATAACATGTACATTGTAAACGATATACTTTTGCAATTGACATGAAAATGACACACAGCTTGGGGTAGAATTACTACTCTGGTACTTTTCACCAATCACCAATGTTGCTGTGTGATCACAGGTCCTTACAAAAGCTAAAATCTATCCCTTATAGAAGACACAATAAAACCTTCCATCATATCCTACGCATGATACATCATCTAGTGGTTGACTTATATACAAAGCATTAAAACCTTTTCCCATTTATCTTTTAGGAGATGACTTTGCTGTCATACAACAGGAAATCCTTATGATGAAAGATTGTTTACATCCTAACATTGTAGCATACTATGGAAGTTATTTAAGGTAAGTAGACAACATGGAATGACCTGAAGTCCTAACAGATATATCTTGTTGGCAGTAGCAATGTATTGATTCTCCGCCACTCTCTCTTCCTCTCCCTTTTTTATTGCTTGTATATGCTGAGTCTTTGGCAGAGGTTTGGATGTGAAGGAATGGGGAGTGATTTATAACAGAGACTATATTAGCCAGCACATCCAAGATCTAGGCCGCCTAGATCTTGGACTGGCCATCCAAACTGCTTGCTATCACTTCCGAATCCAGAAATGAAAGAAAAACAAGCTCTCTTATTTATTTGATCATCTTTGATGTTTCCATTTAGATTGATTATCACATCAAATGAAAGAAAGAATAATATATGGGAAGTAGATACTGATACACACAACAACAAATCAATTAAAATTCTAATGTCTTTATTATAAGACTGACAACTCTAAGTTATAAAATGCTAGCTTCTGTATCTTGCCTGTGAATTGTGTTTTTATTTCAACATCTTCTTTTGCAGAAGGGACAAATTATGGATCTGTATGGAATACTGTGGGGGTGGCTCTATGCAAGACATATATCATAGTGAGTATTTAGCAAAAAGATAAAACTAAGCATGAAAACAACCAGTTATTTGCTGATGGCCCAAACATTAAAAAAATTATGATGTTTATATGATTTTTTGTTGATGATTACACCTTTACTTGAGAAAAAAAAAGTGTTTATTATTGTTATTCAATTATACTTCTTTTACAGTGACTGGCATTCTAGGGGAGCAGCAAATTGCATTTATTTGTAGAGAGACCTTAAAAGGACTTCACTATCTACATTCTAAAAGCATTATACATAGAGATATCAAAGTAAGTAATTAATGTCAGTCGTTGATGCAAAGTTGTTACATTACCTGCACTCCAACCCCTTTCTCCACTTACTGCATCATTGCAAAAATGTCTAACATAACATTATGTATACACAAAGAAATCAATCCAAAAGTATCAGTATAACTTTACAAAAAAAATAGCAAGTTACCACTTACTAAGGAATGCAGGAAACCTACTATATTATATAAAGAGACATATTTAATTATTTATTTTCAAGCAATAGAAACTTACTTCCACAATATTATTTTGTGAAAAATTGTTGTAAATTGTTGATTTTTGCTTTCAACAGGGTGCTAATATATTATTAACCGATGATGGTGATGTCAAATTGGGTAAGTATAATTATTATGGGGTTTCTTTGGTTGGAAAGGGACAGTGCTTTTAAGAGGGTTATATGATTTGTTTAGATAGAATTTTCAATTCAACACATGAAGGAAAAGAAATGTAATTTAGAAATGCTTTTCTAAATGTACTCGACAAAAATATAAATCAGTCTACTTTGTATGAAACCTTTAAACAATCATAGTAAAACAACAACAATACTTGTCTTTGTGAAAGAAAACTTAAAGATTATGCTATATTGGGGTCAAATTAATTTCTGAAAACTGGTTACAATTTTTATAAATATACCATTTTTCTTTGGCAGCTGATTTTGGAGTTTCAGCTCAAATAACTGCAACATTAGGAAAACGAAAGTCATTTATTGGGACACCCTACTGGTGAGTATGGCACTGGGTGGAGGCTTAGCATTAGGATATTTTGATGTGATAGAAAATAATGATGAATCACTTATTAGTTCATCAAATAGCAGTAATAAGCTAATAATAAACTAGCACTGAAGGAAAGACAATCGAAGCCTTTATTTGTTTAAGTAACCCATTCTCAAATTAAGCTGTTTTGTTTACAGTTAGAATGTTACCCCTTACATTCTAATAAGATTTCACTCATATTTCAGGATGGCTCCAGAGGTGGCAGCTGTGGAAAGAAAAGGTGGATACAATCAACAATGTGATATTTGGGCTGTAGGTATTACCGCCATTGAATTTGCAGAATTACAACCACCTATGTTTGACCTGCATCCCATGAGGTAATATTACTGTTATAATTATTGTCATTGCTATTATTGACATCAACATAATTATCATCATCATGAAGGTGGTCTCAGTTGAATGTTGGCTCTCTTCACTGTGGGACTCTTTCCTTCAAACATGATATTAAACTTGAAGGAGATAACTTATTTCCTGAAGTTGAACATTTTCTTTGATTTCTTTTACAGGGCATTATTTCTGATGTCAAAAAGCGGGTTTAAGCCACCACAATTGAAAGACAAAACTAAATGGTAAGTAAGACATTGAAGTCCTTGAGTAATAGCTAGCCACGAAGGGTCCCTTGGAAGACCATTTAGCTGAATGGTCACGTTCTTTGTATCTCAGAAATAGAAATTGTCTTGTAACAATGAAATCACTAGAGACATCTAGTGTTAACTTAAATGATTATACATCTATCTACACAATGTTGTAAACTTTTTTTAATTTACTGAAACTGCCAAATACTTAGGTATCATTTTTGATGACAAATTGAATTGGCACGCAAACTTAAATGATGTTATTAAAAAATGTTCAAACGAATGTACTACCTTAAAAATTTTAGTTTGTACAGTAGGTCTACCAAACTTTGCATTGAAATTTATACGACAATAATAAGATCAGTTCTGGAATACGGCATTGTGGTCTGGTCGAATAGCTTACCTAAGGTTGCAGAGGCAACAAATTATATGTTTAAGAATTCTTGGCATTAATAAGGTATTTTTTGAAACACTAAGAGATCGCAGAATTAATATTTGCAAAAAGAAGTTCAATTTAATTTATAGAGATAGCCATAATATTCTGAATACTGTGATAACCAAAAAATTACCGTACATTGGCAAATGGCTAGTACCCAAGTGCAATACCAGTAGAACAAAAACTACTTTTTTAACTGCATGCCATCCATTTTAAATAATATGGACTAGTCTATTCATTCATTCATGTATGTATTTTAATTTGTATGCCTGTGATAACTTCCTTTTTAAGCCTGTATTGTATAACATTTGCTTTTAAAACTATGTTTTTATGTGTTTGTTCCATTCTTATTGTGCTGTATTATAATGATGAGGAAGTAAAGTCATTTATCTATCTATTCTCTAGGTCACCAATATTTCATAGTTTTATCAAAGTAGCACTGACAAAAAGTCCAAAGAAAAGACCAACTGCAGATAAAATGATGGAGGTAAGGCTTTGGAATTCAAAATGAACATACATTGGTCTTGATTATCTGATTATGAATGAGTGGTTTCTAACCTTCTGGTAAAATATAGGAAACAAGCGTAAGTAATATGATGATTGTTTTAAAATTCTTTTCTTTTCAGCATGCATTTGTGAGTGGTAATTTAGATAGAAGATTAACAAAAGAATTATTAGAAAAATTGAATTCTCCTCCATCCTCATTTGACACTGATACAACTGAAGATGATGAAGGGGTAAGTACACTTGGTTTTATTACTACTTACTTAATAATGAGCTACAATAATATGCCCCATCTGTCCTATATTGAACATCTTATTTATTACTTAATTATGTGCCTCCAAGTTTATTTTTATGCCACATCCACATATTTCTGGAATTATCATATTCCTTGGTAAGGCTATTGTCCTTGATATCATAATGAGCGTGTAGCCGCAGACTGTATAACGGGCGATATTAGCTAAGTGGGTTGCTCTGTCAAAATATTCTCT
>JAVSBT010450091.1:0-10015 GCA_033118115.1 Pharyngocirrus eroticus
CTTGCAACAAAACTTAGATGATAGTCACCTGGAGGAATGTTCAGGACCTAAAGACAAAACAGAAAACTAGAAAATTCCGGCCATCCTTTTCGTAAAAATTTACCATTATCACAAATTGAATAGATTAGATGAAGCTTCACTTAGAAAACAAGGGAATTTCAGAATTCCATATAATTATATTACAAAGTTACAGTAAAATGTCACATTCCTCTTACATTAATTTTGTAAAAAAAATGTTTTCATTGCTGTGTTCCTTAGGGAAAAAAATGCATTATTACAGTTACAGCATTCTTAGCTAAAGTTTGTTACATAAATTAATAGGAAAACAGTTAATGACCAAAAACTGTTGCAAATATATTTCTACATTTTGTATACTTTATAAAAAATTCGGAAAAAAAACACTTTAGGGCATATAAAATACCCAAAATGAAAATCTAACAAAGAATCCTATATTCTTGTGTAGATTCATCTAACCAGTTTATTCATAGTCTAATAGTTTAACTTTTGACTGGTTGAAATATACTCACTGAGAGCTTTCGAAAACAACTGTTTTATTTGTTAATCGGATCGAATATTATATATGACATGTCCACTAAGGAGATTTAAACTATTAGGCAAAGACTCCTATGTCCTTGCTCCCAAAAGAGTTCAATTGATATAAGATTATAAGCCATTTATTTACCTGATGCAACCATACATGGGTTGAGACTTTGTACCAACGAAAATATGAACTTTTCAGATCTATAAGGGGCTGATGTTCTTTTCCCAACAACATGGCAACATTGAATTCTGTTAACTCTTTTGAAAAGTAATAATCAAATTCCAAACAGCTGACATTTGAAACTTTGCTCAATGGAGACACAATGGAACATTTCCCATCACCATCTTTATTTATCCCTTTGAATGTTACAACAGCAGCTTTTTCTGTAATGTAGATTCAAACTATGCGTAAAACTAAAGAAGTGTTACTACTTTATATTCTGAACCATCTTACAACACAATTTTGCATGACCAATATACTATCAGGAAAATCATGATAGTCAAAATCATTATAGGAGATTTTTTCATGAACTTAAAACTACAAATAACAAATTAGTTCCATCAAGATGAAACTGATCTAATTTTCAAAAGGGTTGATTTTTCAGCATTCCTATATCAATTTAATTTGTGTAGCCAGAATCGCCTAGTTATTTGTCATCAAGAAAGAGAAGAGAAAAAGTACCTATGGACTCTACATCACTGTCAGCTTCATCGATATAATAATCAGCCCAAAAATATGTATCATTTGTTGTTTGATAACCAAATTCTTCAAAATATAAAACTACAAGTAGTTCATGTCCACCTTGCAAATCAAAGTAAAAAGAATCACAATCTTCTTTCAGTAGGGTATAGTTCGAAATATATGAGCCGTCATATACCTAAATGTTAAAGAAATACAAAATTATTTAGTACAAGAAATGAACATACAATGTACATGTAAGATCAGAAATAAAAATAAAGATAAAGAACCTTTATAAATAATGAATATAAGGAGATTTAAATAAATCTATAAAATGAAAACACTATGCTCTTCCCTTTTGAATTTATTGAATTACTATCAGATGTATAATTTCACATTTACTTAAAATATTCGAGACTGAAACAAACCAAGGCTAAGCAATTATTTGTTAAGTTCAGCTAAGCTTAACAAAAATTATATTCTTTTACCTTCCTGAATTCTATTACAGTTTGATATATATCTGGGGTTAATTTACATTTTTTTTCTCAGATGGACCTAATACTACAATTATTAAAGGTTGGAGATAAACTTTCTGGTAAATTTGACATTTCATAAAATCCAAAGGGTAGATGTTTGAATTAAAGGATGAAATATGACATCTATTTTGTCTGTACCTTTACGTAACTTGGATAACAGTTGTCTGGAATTGCAGTGGGGATGTAACCATGCGCAATCAAATGAATGATGGTTCCAGGAATGTTTTTGATTCTGTATTCACAATAGGATTTAGTTGGAATTATCCCTGGGTAGTTTGGACTTGCAAATTGTCCACTTGAACTAGTAAGAATCTGATGACAACCTAAACAACAAAATGTCATTTACATTTATTCCAGTACATTCATTTGGCCATATGACTTCCTGTTCCATTAAATTATAAAAGGTTAACTCTATTGATCGTAGGTAAAATTATTTTGAGAAAAAAAAAAGACAACTCAAAGCTATGCTTTGAACACCTACCTATTTTGTACTGGAAAGAGAAATGTTACATTTTTCTGTGTTTGTTTTGTGCTTTATACCAATATGCTATTATTTCAAATTCCTTACTTTCTTTGCAGTAACCTCCAAGTCCATCTCTTGTAAAGTTGTTTGAGACTGCACACCAAAACATTTCTATCTTTCTATCTTCAAGGCACTTAATATTGAAATTTTCGTCTCCATAATCATCCATGGAAATGAATGGAAAGTCACACCAAGCTCCATCTTCAGTTTCTGTTACTCCATAAACTGAATGAATATATATTTAGTTAAAGACTTTCTTGAGGCTAAAGAATCTAAAGCTTTGACAAAGACGCCAATACTTTAAAGAAATATATGTCATGTATCTGAGGGAAACAACACTATATCCCTATATAATATACATGTAATAAGTTAAGAGTTATGAAGGACCCAAACATATATAGTGTATTTGTAATCACACATTCTTACCTGGTGCACAATCCTCTAATGCTGTCAAGTCTTCATCCACATAGCATTTGGGGGTACTTATAGAGTCAGAATTTGTGCACAAGCCTTTTCCAGGTACAGATGGACTTACACAAGTTTTGCCGTATTTAGTCACAGGGTAACTATAGGGATGCACTGAAATTGAGTAAAAGCAGGGGGAAAAATGGTTTTACATCAAGGATAGGAACACATCAGAGGAATTAGAACAAAGTTACTACAGACTACTGCCTTTTACTAACCTTTGTAACACAAAAATGTTTCATCCTTACTCTTCTGTATAGTCACAGGGTCGATGTAGATCAATTTGCAGCTAATGAAGTTTAAAAGCCCCCAAAATAAATTATCTAATTTTTTTTGGGCCAAATGTGTGTATGAAAGCAATAGATATTGGAATGGACAATAACCCATATTTTCCCAAACTAAAGCCAATCTCTTTCCAGTAATGGCGGCAAATTGGTTATCAATAGATCGTGACCTCAGCCAAGAGACTTCTAAGAAGAAGAACACCTTTATCCCAGTGAACTTACCTATTGAACTAGCATACTCTTTGGGATTGGGGTGCTTCCAATCAACTTCCCATTTGAAGTAGTAGTTTGACGTCTGTATTGTATAATCACACATATCATCATCAGTAAATTTGCAGGCGAATGCTACAAGGAAATAGAGGAGCCATAGAATCCAACAATGTTTGCATGTACCTTAATTATAAATTAAGTCTTTGTTAACCTGATAAGTTTCTTCAGAAGGCAAAAGATATGCTAGTACCATGAAAGCATTGGCAATACAATATAAATTGTGTGTGAATATTCTTACTTTCTTGTGAGGTGTCGTTTCTCTTTCCTTTAGCATCACATTTTTTTGACAATCGCAGCTTTTTATGATTATCTTGACCTATGGTTCAGGGATATAAGATTAAATCAATCAATAGATGTATAAACAAGAATACATTAACCTGCATTGAATTAATAATTTCAAGTGATCTAAAATTAACTTTAGAAATCCATACATGTACATTAAACTTTAAGGATTTAAATTAGGTGACAAATGAATGTTTTAATTGGATGCATTTCAAATGTGTACAGTCTAACAATTCAAGTTTAGTGACATAATATTTCCCACAATCTGTTGCACATGTTTATTCTAAACTATCAATTCTCAAAACACCTACACGGTTGATATTGCAAATCAATTTCAGAAAGAAAAAATCCTGTTTTTTCAGGTCTTCCTAGTATTAGACTTAAAATTAATGCATATTCTCCTGGTGGCACCTCTATTTGAGTCTCTTCCAAATCACCTATGGATAAAGAAGAACAAGAAAATAGAATTAACCCATTGTGTCCGGTATATGTTTTTTCTACCAATGTCAAGATACAGGTATTGTAATAATGTGTTTATAATATTACAAGTGTGTTCTCTATTTTCAAATGAAAAAATGATAATGTTTACTGTTTGATCCCATAGCTGCATTGTATGTAACAGGTGGACTCATAATGGAACACTGTGCCTGATTCAGGTTCACAGTCATAATGCTATAGACAGCATCGCTATAAAATAGATAATGAAGATGCAGACAGCTTGTTTGTGTCACATTAACATTGGCAGACTGGAAAACACCCATATCACCAGTTGAAGCTTTGCTGGTATCTAGTGTTATGAAAGACTCTAAAAAAACAAAAAACATGATATTGGTTATGTTATGGCGCATTTAAAACAATATACATGCCATATATCTATTCTTGCAAAATATACACAGACCACTGTCAATCATACCTGGCAATTCTAAATATGTGTTACTATGAAAACAATAAAATTTCAGCAATGTTTAAGCAAATATAGATAAAGTAAATAAAAGAACTCTGCAACAATTTCAAGAATTTTTCTAGTGCAAAATATATTTTAAAATATGGATAAATCACAAATGCCATGTTATTTTTTTATGATGTTACCAGAAGAACAACATTCATTTTTTATCCCTAAGAAATATGTCCTTTCAATTCAAATATACCTAATTCTGGTTTGTTCGTCTCTTCATTGGTGCTTTCTTCTGCTCTGACAAATTGGACTTTCTCCATTATGCTTGTATATCCACACATATATTGATCATTGAAGAAACAACTCAAACTTGCCTCTTCAACTAATGATTTAAGAGAAATAACATTAATTTTATAAAGACTCTCAATAATAATACATGTGCTTCATTTATTAATCTCTTAAAATTGATGAGCACTCGCTTGCTTATCCATCTGTACTTATTTACTCTTCTCTGCTTACATATCCTCTTATCAGTTCTTTTTAAGACTTGCTAACTATCCACTAGCTGAGGAACCAAATAAATTTCAACCTTTCCATTGAAATATAATAGCTATAATTCATCTTACCACACGGATCTACTTCATCTTCTCCCTTCTTGCAATCAGAATGGCCATTACAAGTTAGTTTATTAGGTATACATTTGCCATCATCACACCTGAATTCATCCTTAGAACATGCTACAAAATGGTGAATATATGATTATTTTAAAAAGCTTCAATAACATAGAATGTCTTGCAAGCTTGAAGACTTTGATAAAACTTGTTCATTTGATAGGATTGTTTACCTAGTCACATAAAAAATATTAATCATCATTTTCAATATCATATCGAACCTACTAAGAATTTTTGTAAACTTACAGCAATAAGGCAAGTGACAATCAACTGTATCAGGGTAGGGATAATAGTGTGGACCAGGACACAACAATGTTCCATAAATACTTCTGCAGAAGTTTTCTACATAAATGTCATTGTCAAGGGTCATCCAATCAGGCACAGGATTCCAGTTTTTACAGTCACTCCCATCTCTGGCTACATTCTTCCTTCCTACATACCCTATACCTCTTGGGTCTCTTCTACACATTTCATTTTCTGCAAAAGTAAAGATACTATAAAGATAAGGAGAAATAGTACACAGATCAAGCCTTAGCTTTGCCAAGTTGAAACATCAGCTGTCCTACTATTGTCCACAACACCACCTATTGGACAATGTAATGTCAGGCTTGAGCCTTTTGGCTAATCATGCTGGTGCTTAATCCAAGTTTCTGTTGCCCAGGCAATTGAGCGTTTTCACCATCCCTGTACAGCAAGCTACTTTCCAAGAATTCTCTAGTATCCATTCATTTTTTTTCTGGATAAAGAAGGGAGATTGGAACTATGTGTCTTTCCAGAGTACAAACATAGGGCAAATAGAAACTATATAATCTATAGACCTATGCTTTGTCACTGAGCCACCATGCTCCCATACATTGGATAATGGTATTTTTTCAAAATAACCTCTGAAAAAGGAAACTTAGTCCGTCAAGGGTTTCTTGTATAATCAAGGTACATGTATATTGAATTTTACAGATAAGATTCATCTGCACATGAATTAAGTGTAAAAAACTCAGAGAAAAATGAACACCCAGAATTTATTTACAAAATGTTCAAAGTCCTACAGCTTTAAAAATTTTGATCAAAAATTCCATCTTTTAGAATAGATTCATACCTGTCATTCTGTATCTTAAATTGTCCATATAGATCTTCTTTTTTTTAAAGTTATGATTGTGTAAAGTGACATGACGAGCTCTACTGAATGTTATCCTATGTTGATCAGTTTAAACAGCCAAAACAATCTAAGCAACAGAATTAAAGGTATAAATCTGTTCTAAGTAATAATTTTCAGTATATTTTAAACAGTAAAAGTTGATTTGTGGGGTTTTTTTAATATAAAAATAAAAATTGTGTCTTTTCTTTCATGAAAAAATTGTAGTAGTATATGCAGTGAAGTTGAGAGATATCAACTTGTTAAGCTTTGGAGAGTTAGGATAGAGGTATGGTGAAATCCCCTTTTCTATCATTAAGCATGATCCTTGTTGGCCTCATAAGACTTGTTCCTTCAGATTGTTCCTTCAGAGTCTTTTTGTCAAAATATTATTATTTTCTACCTATTTTATTCACAGATCTGCAGCTTTCATGATGACATGTCCTGAAAGATTGTTTGGTTGCCTAGAAAATGATTGGATTGCACTGCTATAAAGTTAACTGGAAGGCAATAAATATTTCAAAACCTAGATGGATTTTAGAATACACACGGCAATGGGTAACAATTTGAAAAAACTGTTACCCAAATTAATTTTGTAATGAATTCTTTGTACATACCACCAATTTCACATGGTTGAATCAAAATGTCATCAATAGCAACACCAGTTAGATATCCTTGGGCACCTTGTACTTCAACTGAAACTCGATGTATTCCAGGTTCTAATTTTGTATAAACCTGATACCAAGTTTCAGCATAAGGATCTATATCTCTATGACTTTTATTTGTAAGAACGTTGGAAACTAGGCTTTCTTCAAGAAGTGAAATTGTCAAAGTCGGATAGAGCAAATCCGGTTCTGTCACCCAGTCCTCATCAAGGTTCCCTGAAAAAAGAGGAAAATGACAATAATTCAGATAATAAATCACTGCCCTGTTAGCTCAGCTTTTCTTTCCTTTTTTTGTTGTAATTTTCTTTATCTTAGGTCCTAAAGAAAAGAGGACACTGAAGTGACTAAATGGTGGGAAAAAAACATTTAAATTTGTGATGAAGATAAACAATTAAATTTGTGACCAATACATACAATTTAATTATCAATCATCCACAAATTCATCACATAGAATTTCTGGTGTGAAATAACATAAGTTATGGACATCATTTGACACTATGATACCTACCAATAAGCCAGTATGCCAATTGCAAACATTCTCCAGTTGTGTTTCTGAAGTCTGTAACCATAATCGTTTTTTCAGAGTCAGTTCTGTCTTTCCAAACCAAATAATAATGCCCAAATCCTAAAATCAATGAAATGCTAAGACTTAAGTTGCATTTAATTTTTGTATTTGGAAGATATTCACCAGACAGAGTAATTACCAACCTATTGAGTAAAAGTGTTCTCCCACAAAAATGAACAATCATGAATATTGCAAAATACTGTTTACAAGTGAAATAGAAAATACAGCATAGTAATGATATATAAAATGAAAAGAAAATACCTGAATTTAAAGTAACATCAAAAGCAGGAGTTTGCAGTCTGGCTTCTTGTACAGCAAAGGTAGCCTCACCACCATCACCCGTACTGTCATGCTGAAATGGGCATATCTCATCATTCTCAAAGTTACATCTGATTGGTGTGTTGTCTGAAAAAAAAAAATCTTTCAGTGAAATCTTAACATCTAAAATAGCTTGTTATATCATCATCATCATATAACAGTAAACTCGTCATCAAGTAAATGTGGCATCTTTACATTGATTCCTCTAGGCATTCCTGTCTTGTGCCATCCTTGCAACTTCTGTAATGCTCAGACCTGTTATATCCGTCACGTTGTCGAAAAATCTTGTCTTGGGTCTTCCTCTCTTTCATTTTTTATAGTGTAGAGAAATCTGTCTTACTTTCAAACAATGAATAATCACATTTGGGCATTACCTAGTTTCCTTATCCTTTGATATATGTTGACATTGGTGCAGTTTGTGTCCTCCTGAATTGGGGTAAGTTCGTATCTCTGTTGTGTCAAAAGGCATGTCCTAGTTTGCAATATGCGAATCACCAAAAAACAGGTGGAACCATAAAGCTAAAATTAATGAAATTATTCAGATAATTAATGTGTCTTGAAAACTTTTTGCCTTCCAAATTGTACTTTTATATCAGATAAGACTGGAGTATGGAGATACTCACATCTGAACAAAGTTGAAAGCAAACACTATTAGTAGTTTCCACAATTTCTTCCTCATATCCATCCCTGAAATCATCTGTTTCAAGACAGTAAGACCCAAGAAATGTGTAAGCATCGCCACCGGGAACTACAATTAAAAGTAAATATTTAACATTGATTAATTTAGGTGGCGTTCACATGGTGTAGATTATGGCTCCGTTTGAAACCAGACAGTGCTAAAACAAGAAAAGTCAGATCATTGTCCTCAATAATCTCCTACCATTGTCTGAAGCAGTCACATACATTTGTAACAATGTCTTGGATCATTGATAGAGGTTTACACTGTGTATTTATATTTATAATGGGAAAAAAGAGAAGAAAGGGAAAGGAAGGGAAATAAGGGGATATAGACTGTGTCTTCTGTATCCAACCTCTCAGAATGTTCGCATTCTTACAAAGATTTTCATCATAAATAACCATGTTCTACTACTTTCAGAAATTGTTATTTTATTTTTCTAGTTTCCTATAAAATACTTTACAAACCTAAAAAGTCAGATGTATCCTGTGAAGAATTTACTTCTGTATTAAAATTGTCTTGAAAATAATCAAACAGTCCCATCCTTTGTATATCTTCAAACCTGTTAAAAACAATATAAACAGAGATTACATTTGACCTTCACCTATAAAACAAACAAAAAAGGTCCCTAAACATATCCCACTTGTCATGAGTTTGTATGGTTATTTCACCTTAAACCCCTAGAATTTAAGTTTATGTCCATTGCCAACTTAACCCTTCAAGTTGCAACTCCTTTTTTTTTCATTTAAAATCTTACCTGTAACTATTTTGATTACAGATGGTGACTGCTGGAAAGGGAAGTTGTGTCTCATAGTTGACCTCCACGTTGACAGATTTTGGGCGAGAGAAGTAATGTTGCAGTCTAATGACAACCAAGAATATAACACCAGAAACTGCTGCTAGCAATAATATAGTCCATATGAATCTAGTGGGAAAAGGGAAAGTGTATGAAACTTATTTTCACATTCAGAACAAAACATCTCATTTATAATTGAAAATGACATGTAGGGAACCTGGGTTTGAATTACAATTTTTTGCCAAGGGAACCCCATAGCATGTTTATCATGGAGATGGGTAAATATGAAAAATTTAATGGGACTGTACTCCCTTTCAGCTCACAGTAATTTGCACCTTGGGAAAAGATACCGTTCTCAGTGTGAGATTCTACCTAATACAGGCATTAGGGACACTAAAATGAGGAAGAGGATGGTAAAATAGCAGTAATGATATCAAATTATTTCATTCAATTATGCCAATATGGTTAATATAATTATGATAGTGAGGCACCAGACAGCTAAAAAATTGAACAACCGATGACATTAGATTTCTTTGACATTTACATTTGTATCGGTCATAAATATGACGGATAACTTTCTGAATCCATGCATGGAAAGTTCAGAACGCAGAACTTTTAGGGATTGTTTAATAGATAAGTATATGTTAAGGCCTCGTGAGGAGTTATTCTGATAAAATACAACTTTTGACATGTGTTAGAATATGTCCTAAAGCACCACATT
>JAVSBT010450102.1:3279-14447 GCA_033118115.1 Pharyngocirrus eroticus
TTATTGATACTATTCTAGGCTTTTGTACCTCGCGACCCGCAGACACTATCTAATCATATGAACGGTCAATAAAGGTCTTGCTCTTTGTTGCTCAATTTGGTTCATCTTGCACCCAGTAAGCCAACCAATATTTTAAGGTCTTAAGTGAAAAGCAAGGGACTTGTCCTTATTAATTTCCACAAGGCAGGTTTTATTAGGAGTACTGTCAATTAGTATGGAGAGAAGAGCAGGTCAAAATTATGGGGAATTTAGTGCTCTCGTACTTTGATATCTAAAAACTAAAACTAGACTATATTATGATAAACTGTTACGGGTGTAGACAATGGATTTTGATTTCTTCAGCAATCAATAAAATAAAGAGAAAATTCTTATGCTTGGAACTCATTCTTTGTATGTAAAGATATGGTATCCTGTTTCTTGTGTTTTTTGTCTGCTTGGGAGAAGCATTATGTCCTCATTTTCCAGAATAGGTCACGTAAAATAAGCATTAAAATCAAACAGTGTTCTCCCTGTATCTGAGTGAATTGAAGAATGGCAAGAGACAAGATTGAAAATAGCTCTCACAGACATTCATGTGTATATCTATGTAAAAAGTAAGTCTTCCAAAAATCAAAGATGCCTTTATTTGATTTTTGATAATTTTTAAAAAGTTGGTTGGTAGAAATTTGAATATTGTTTCACTCTTTGTTTCATGAAAATACATAAAATAAAGCAGGTTTTTAGTTACTTATTCATAAATACCTTTCAAGTATATATTTTATGCACATGTAGAAAGATTTTGTCATGGAGTATAATATAAAACTGCAGCAGAAAATGTATCGAGTCACCAAACTATAAATTGTATTATAAATATATATAGCACCAATGAATTCTAGCACTTTTCAGGCTCAGTAATTGTAGGGCTAGGGGGTATCCTTTGTCATTTTGATGGTGATCCCTGACAAGTCCCGCATTCTTCCCTTGATAGACATAGTTTTCATTGAAAATGTCATTGCTTTTTTGCATTGTCCTCCATTCGTAACCTAACCTCTTCCCTTAATCTCAAGGTCAATAAACAAACCTATTACACTAAATCATGGGGCTGTTCCTTTATTATACCTCAGTTGTAAATGTACCCAAGATGGCTGCCAAACCTGTAATTAGGTCATGGCTGTTAGATTTTGGTAGAATGATGGTGCTTTCTTTTCTTCTCTACAATTGCACACTCTCCTGTTAGAGGCACTTCAGTTTTGCGCTTGTTTGTGAAATGGGGTGGAAAAGTGGGGGTCGTTCAAGGGCATTGACCCATTTATTTCAAAATGTCTACTAAGTTTCCTTGAATAGCCAAGGAGAAGGGACTTTGGGACAGTGGAGGGTCATTGCCCCATTTATTCCAAGTATCTACAAAGTTTACCTGAATAACCAAGGAGAAGGGGATTTGGGAAAGTGAAGGTGGGGGAAATTAATTAAGTCTACAAGCTTTCCTAAATATAAAATAATTGTACTGTACTTTGTGTGTTTAATTATCGCCTGAAGGTGTTCAAAAAAATTGCAAATAAATTTTAAAAAAATGAACCTATTCAGAGTAGCTTTTTTGCTTTCCTTGAAAGGCCAAGAGAAGGGAATTTGGAAACATGTTCTCAAGGAGACTGCTAAATATAGTAAACATTGAAGTCTATATTTAGCAAAGGGGATCAAATGACTTGACCATTCATATGAAATATCATTTAAAAACCCAAGCCTCACTTTGAAGTATAAAAAGTAGTAGATTCTCATCCTAATGTGGTTTTAACACGCAATAACCTCATTGGGACAAAATGATTTTCTGTTTAGAATCTATGGTTTCAAGTGGTGATACATCAAAATGATTCTGCAATTAATCACAGTATAATTTACTTAAGTTTGAAATTCAGTTGAAATCCCTGATCATTGAAAAGTTGATCCCCCTGTATCCAAGGTAAATCTAAATTGATTAATACATGTATCATGTTATAACAGCCATCCTTTAGCTGGCTATATGGCAACTATTTTTGATAGATAAAGTGACCAAATTCTTATGTATAATTATGATTTATTTTTCAACTTTGTACATTATATACATTGATAAAATATTGATAAAATATCACAACTTTTTGTAAAAAATAATACTATCATTCACACTCTTTGGAAAATAGTAGCAATTTTTTTATTCCATTTTCAATTATATCATTATTCTATATCAAGGAATATTGATTTCAATAATTTCATCAAAATCAACATGGTAGGTCCATATCACAGTTTTGTAATTCATATAAAAAAGAATATTACAAATAAATATAAGAGTTCCCAAAATAGTAGATGACAAAATCACAGCCTTTTTTTCTCTGGAAGTAATTTTTCCAAAAAAACGTCAAAACTTTACATAGCTTACTACAACATTTTAAAAACTGGTTATGACTTTTCAAACTTCTTATCCCAGGAAGAAAAAATAGAGACACCTAAAAAGAGAAAAAGAAAGGAAACATAAAGACAAGTCATCAAAACACAACTTTATAATAAAATAAGTTTTACAAAGTATACATAAAGGTGATATGTAGTATGCCGTAGAGTACCTTTCCTTCATTTTTTTGCAGCCAAAATCAGAGAGGAGACAAGATTTTTTCACAAAATATGAAAAATTAAATACAAACAAATTCATCCAGAACATCCCAACATTCCATAGTTGTTCTTGTCAGGCCTACCCTCTCAATTTCATATCCTCTGACCCCCCACTCTTCATAAGCTTCATCTTAATAGTGTGTTAATCTTTACCATGATTGATTTAGTAAACGTTGTCATTTACATGTGATATCAACAACAGAGCAATACGAAGAACAGAAATGGGGACTCAATGGGCCATTCAATGCTTAGCACATCTAAGGACTGACCTACTGACCCAAATTAGAATAGAAAACATGACCCCTCTTCAGAGGTGCCAAGGTTAATAAGAAAATTGCATTACACATAATGAATCTGAGCTGTGTGTGACTTCTTTACCAAATGATATTCAATAACAGCGACAAACATTTTGTATGCCATTACACTCAAAGCTTGCCTCTAGATAGGATGAACTAGGGAAAGATATTGCCAATATATTGGTATCGGGTCTCTTGGTATTTTTATTATAATTTTACATTGTCATTATCAGTAATTTTCTCATTTATCATAGTAATGTCAAATGCCAAGCCATGAACATATTGTATTGGACATAATGTTTCAAAACTTCAAACACTTTCCTAATTGGCTAAAACTTAAAAGCATCAAACCAAACATTAAATCCAGTGTAGCTAAACTTACTGCATTCAACATTTATTAATCAGACCATTTTAAAAGGCTTTACAGTCCGTCATTGCTACATAGATATCAGATTCATTTCATTTTTCACCAAGAAAAAAGTTCAAGCACCTAGCAGATGCACACCTTGGGAATGCTTGAGACACGACTAATCACATTTTTTCCTCTTTTATCCCCTTGTGAGATCACTTGTGTCCAGGGCCTTGTCAAAGTAATAAGGTCATTAGGGTCCCTCAAGCGGATATGTCCATCAATTAGTGACCACATATATAACCATTATATCAAATAGAATTCAACAGACATTTGATAAATTTAGGAGGTATTTCGATGGTCATGGAAATATAATCTACAGGGCAAGAGGAACTTTCAAAAGTTCTGTTCCTGGATTCTTAAAGTGTCTGTTGTTGTTTACCCTCAACATGTTTTGACAAGTACTAATAAGAATGTTGGTCAAATTCACAAATGTTCCAGATATCAAGTATGTTGGTTGGACATGGATCTCTCAGTTTATTCATACAAAAGAATCACATAATTATACTAAAGATTTCATAATTAAAAAATATCAACTAACCTTTAACCTTTGACCGAGGCAGTGTCCTGGTCTGGTGATGGAGGGGGTGGTTTGTAGAAAGGATCCTTTGTCACCATCATAGCATTTAATTTCTGTAATATATCATGGTCTTTGTCTAGTTTATTTCTCTGTTGAAATAAAAATAAAAAACATTAATCATTATTAGTTGTGGACATCTTTTCTTGATTGTGATTCTTGTAACTTTGATTGTGTGATTTTTCAATTCTTCTGTGATTTATATAGACATGATGACAAGACATAGCACCTCAGACAACATACAATTATTGTGTTTTAAAGAAATATTTTGCACAAAAAAACAAAAACGTTCAAAGGTTGCTTCGATTTAACACATGGAAGGCCCCCTATGCTAAGCGGAAGAGAGGGTCAATTTACTTTATTTCATTTAATTTCTTGCTAAATGCAGTAAATTTCCTGACAGCTGGCTGTGATAAAACAAGCCATACGTGTGAGGACTAGACAGGCTGCTCATATGATAGCCTTGTGGGTTTCTATTTTTGTTTCTGCGTTTCCAAAGGTTTCAAAACAAGAGACAAATGGGGATTAAAGGTATAGGAAGAATTTGGAGGAATTCCTTTACTTTTAAAGTTGACCATGTTGAAAAAGGAGAAATACGCAATAACACTGATGGTTCCATTCTTTACGTTTTTTTTGTTTAGGTTGAATAACACATTTTCATTACACTTAAATTTATTTTTTCCCCCAGCCAGACTGGTATAATTCTTTCTTTCCCATCCTCCCTAGGGAGTGCACAGCACAACTACAGCTATAGCCAGTTTACATATGAACATTTCTGCATCCTGAACCATTACCCATTTTTCCATTTGGGTAAAGTGGGAATGACAAGGATAAAGTGTCTTTCCTATGGACACACCAATGTGCCTGGCCGTGGTTTGAAGTTGAACCAGTGACCCTCTTATTCATGACATTTGCTTTCCTTTAATGCCCTTTCTTTTAAGGTCAGTGTGTTAGAACACTGAGCTACTTTGTCCCTTTTGTTTAGTTGTGTCAAACATTTTTTCTGTGGTACAACACTTCCAACCCAACCCTAATGCAGCGGCTATGTAGCGTCTGGCCAACATTTATTTTAAGACATTTTTAAAAAGCTCTTTATCTTTTATTTTAAGACATTTTAAAAAAGGAAAAAGAAATTACATTCAAACTTATCCTCATGATCCCAGTACAATTATTACTTCTTCCTTCTGCAAATGACATCAGTGTAGTTTGTTTCCCTATGGCGCTATACAATGCTCTGATACCTTCTTCACCAATCTGGTTCCCTATATAAGAAAACAAAAATATCAAACCTGAATTAATTCATTATTGTAAGGAAGACAAAAAATGCTAACATTTGTATGACCTCAACAAATTATTCTGTTCAATGATTCGGTATGAAGTCACAATTTGCTTATGAACAATCCACTTTTAATCAGTTAGGACAGTTTATACCAAAGATGTATGGATTAAAAAAATTACCTAATATTTTGTAAAATTAGTAAAACTATCAACAATGTCAAAACGCATTATCTTTTCGTAGGAAATTTTAAGAAGCAACATGTACAACTTTATGTATATTCAAATCAGAAAATATAATAGTGAATTTCATATCATCAGAATTTCTTTGTGGATTAGGAGGAAGCAAAAGGTCAAACCAGCATTACAACAATAATGATGTATTGGTCTGGACACTGAGTTTTAGGAACTATGGCATGTTAAACTGTCCATCTGATTGGTTAAAATAAGTTGATAAGCAAGTAAATCTGCCAAGCATTTGGATAAGCAATCAATAAATGGAGTAAATGAAGCATGGGTGAAACGGTTTCCATTTGATCAAGTTTAGGGCTTATCGCATTTAGAGAAAATAGCTTACACGCCAGATTGAGGCTGATCAGCGTCCGGTTTCCAATGAGGAGTATCTCCCCGTTGCCAAGCTTTTCGTATTGGTCAAGAAGAGGATTCAGCATTTCTTGACTTTCAGGCTGAATGAAAAAAATATTAGAGATAAATAATCATAAATTGGTTGTGTAGATGTCTATTCTATACAAAATACATAACACATTATTGCAACAACAATATCTTTGAAATCAATATAGTATAAAAACTAGCAATTGTTTTTGATAGGCAAAGACTTAATTGTGGAGTGTTTTTTGTGCAGGAGAGTGATTAATTAATTGCAAAGAGGAAATGAGGCTTCAATTCAAACAATTATCTCCCTCATTTAACAGTTGCATACAGGTACAATATCTCTTGCCAACTGATCATTTGTAAAGATATAGTAAAACAATAGCTCTGAAAATCATGTTGCTCGATTTGTTTTCAAGACAATTACATGTTTAATTTTGACAATCTTGGTCATGACATCTTCAGGACACAGTGAAAAATTAAACAACATGTAATTGTCTTGACAACAAATCAAGCAACATGATTTTCTGAGTTATTTGTTTTACTATATTTGTACAATATCTCCTCATATCAGTGCAAGGGAGATCTAAAATGTATAGCCCACTTGTATCCCTTAAACTTTGTAATGATTCAACTGAAATTTTGGAGAATAATGCCAATATCTGGCTAAAGTATGGTGAAGGGCTATTCTTCTTATCCTCATAAATCCAGAGTTTGTCAAGATGCAAAATAAAGGCTAATCTGCCAATTTGTATTCATTTCAATGGAAAGACACTTCTTTGCCAGGAACAAGATTTGGATCTCGTAAAACTTTCAACTGAATACAAATGATATTTTTTCCCTCGATATCTTTTGGACAGATTTAGCTTTTTCTGTTTTTAATTGGTTCTGTTTCTAGCAGTCAGCAGTTGTGTGTGTTTTTATCAAACAATTTAAAAAGCCAGTGCTAAAAAATATTGACATTTTCAATCAAGAAAAGTGCAGATACACGCAATTCAGATCATTTTTTTTTTCCAATTGGTCTAAAGAAATAAGATCAAAGTCTATCCAGATTTGGAAGACTCACCATTTCAAAGTCAAGAGAGACATTTGGCACAGATGTTTTTCATTTGAAAAACTTTTTTTTTTTTGTACTCTCATTGACTTTATCTAATGTTTTGTAGATTAATGATATAAACTTAAAAAACAGATAAAAAAATCCAATCCCAATTTCTCTGGTTTATGTCACAGTAGTTACAATTTCGAAATGTTGAGATCCATGATTTCATTGTAAAAAAATGAATGTCAATCTGGTTGTGTATTTAATGCTAAAAAAATCATTCCAAATCTAACCAGTCTGATAATCTTGAGACTTAATGATAATTTCCCTCTAAACCTTGGAGACTTGCACATTAAATCAGATGATTTTCTCCCATCATTTTGATTGGGTTCAGGATGAATATTACTCATAAAAATCTTACGAAAGTTTTTTTCCCCTCTCATATCACAATTCTAGCCCAATCTAACAGCGTTCTGTGTAAGCTAACTTTATTCTATTAAACGTTTATTGAAAAAAAATCATTAGGATTTGAGTTGTAAGCGTCTGGAAGGTACAAGACCTGATCAAATCCCAATTACTGTTATATTACAGTCAGGAAATTGCCAATATCACAATCTTTTTTTTTCAAAAATGGAACACGAGCATCTTTCACCTCTTGTTTTAGATTTCCTGAGATTTTGCTCGTTCACCTCCCCACCTTCTTCCCTCTCTCTTTCACTTATATATTTTCCTGGAGGGTATATATCCACTTTTGGTTGTATTGGGGAAAAGAGCTCTTTATCTCCCAAGCTTATATAGAGGCGTTCTCTATCTTGTCCCCGTGAAAAATGATACTTGAAGCCTGCAAATTCCTCCCAAATTCCTCCCTTGATTGCTGAAATTTGCTAGTTGTAGGTACATTTTTTCACAGGGAGAGACAGATGTGCCACACCAATACTTGAGCTTTGCATTCTTTATAGAAACCAATCATCAGCTCAAATTGGCAATAAATACTGACATCCAAATAAATTGCCTGTTATACTCCATGTCAGGTACACCAAAATAAACAAGGAGGTAAAAACAAAATATGCAGGGGGAAAAAAAAGACCAGCTCATACCCCCAGGCTACATATAGAGGTATTGTAAATTTCCCATAAGTAATATACGCCAATGATAGACGGTCTAATTTGCACGAAATTGACGCTATTGTGACTGATCACATCACAGTAGTTTCCTGGGACTCAGTGATTTGTCATTCGTAATTCTTCAGAGGGATGGCAATGACACGGTTTGGTTCCGAGAGCTTGTCTAGATGCTTAAAAGCGATGGTCCTTTCTGTTTCAGGCTCGTTTTCATTAAGTTGGTATTCACCAAGGACATTCAACTTTCAACCTTGCTCATTCATTATAGACTTGTGAACTTTTTGTGAGTTTTAAGTGAGGAAGAAATGGCTACAGGGGTTCCCATTCAAATCTCATCATCATGGAGATCTTGCATGTCTAAAGAATCTTGGGAATTTTTTCAGCAGATCAACTGGAACAAATGGCGTCACGGGATGAGCATCTGAGAGTCACCGCAGCCGTCCACAGAAATTAGATATTCTGTCACACACCACACTTCAGGACAATCAAGGGGTTTAGTGCTGGAATTATTAGGCTTTAAATGTTGACATGGTTTATCAAATATTCTGTCATCAGACCATTTCCATCATTATGAAAACAATACCTTTTAGTTTCAATGTGAAATATTGCAGTGATTTGCGTCCATATATGTGTTTAAAGTTACTTCAATTTTTTTACATATTTCAAAATTGACCCTTTACAATCTCACTGGAAGGTTTTCAAAAAAGACAGACCATAAAACACAAAACAAACAAAAAATGGCAATGTTCATGTTTAAACACACATATACATACACCCTTACACATGAACACACCAAGGAATCAAGGCATAAAAGAAGACTAGATATTATTCAACCACACAAAATACGGCTCAACAGGAAGCTGGGAATAGAGGGATGGGGAATTAGGGCAAAACACAAAACTGCTACACAGTCAGACGAGTCTTCTCCAAATATTCTACAAAGCTTGGTATGACAGTCACAAAAACTACATAATGCATTTTCACACACAGGGAAATTACAATAATTATCAGAAAGATTTACAACTTCTATCTTTTCATTTACTTGTAATCTATATTCAAAGCTTATAGAAAAAAAAATCAACCAGGACATTTTTTTTCTTGGAATTTTTTTTTTTAACTTTTTTTTCAAGAAAGTGTCATAATATCATCATTGGAAACATCTTGCCATTCCTCATTTCAGGCAAAAATGTCCACAACAGGTCCTGGGGGCTTTGCAATATGTATGCTAATGTTGTTTTGTTCCTATAATGTTCATTTTCATTAGTTTTTTCCATGTCATAAGTTCACTTTAGCACCTGCAAGGTTTTTGTTCTCTTTTTCCTGTCAATTTTCCAAATGACAATATCATCACATTTGCATGACTAAAAACAAGCAGCAATATCTTTCAATCTGATTAGAATCACAAAGGTTTTAAAGGCTGGAGTGACTTGACTTTAAAATACAATAATCAATATGGAGTTGTAAATTCTATGAATATTTCTTAGATACTTTGCTGACCCACTATTCAGCTCGGAGGAGAAATCAGCTACAAACAAATCTAAGTACATTTGTGAATTTAATTGGTTCAAATAAATATATTCATATTGATTTTTATTCTTCAATTATGAATACATTTTTTCAATCAGCCCACAAGCCAATGTTTAACTCAGAAGTAATGAAATCTTTTTCTATGGTAAGTTGCCGGATTTCTATTTTGACTTCCTTCCATTTACATGAGTCGAAATTAACGACATGTTCAATGAGCCATGTTCAAATTGAAATTTACAAGTAATTCCCACAAAGAGAAAGACATCAGATGCCTTTTGTTGATAAATTAATTCAAGACATATTGATCCATTCAAAAAATGTTCCGACTTGTGTCAGATCTGTTCATGTTTTTTTAAATATGAATATCTAAGGGTTATAGTAGGATTAATTCTGATATTTTCTTTTGTTTTATGTATATATGTTGTGAAAAATGTATTCACATATTTTTCCCATTCCTTTAATAGAAGCAAAATGAATTTAGAACTATCAATATTCCATAAATTAGTTAATGTTTATGAATCATGAATATTTACAGGTTAAAGTATGATTTATTATGATCGGTTTCTTTTTTTTGTGTGTTTATAATTATGTTTTATGATGAGGAAAAATCGATATTTTTCCCATTCCTGTAATAGAAGCAAGTACTTAGAAGTATCAATATTCTATAAATTAATAAATATGATTATCTATAGGTTAAAGTAGGATTGATTATGATCTGTTTTTCATTTTTTTGTTTATTATATGGTATGATAAGATTTCATATAGTTCATGCTATGGAATCAAAGAGCATAATTATAGTCTTATCTATTTCTGTACCCCTTCTACTTTCCATCACATTTTTTTTATCCAGTAGATAAACAGATAACTGTTAAATACTACTGATTGATAGTGTATCATCAAACTGCTACAAAAAAAAGAAGTGTAGCTATTATGGATTAAAAAAACACGAGAAAATCCTCAGTTTCCCTACAGCTTGGGATCAGTCCATATGTTACGACAACTAAATCCCTGAAAAACAAGAAAAGAGCAGCCAAATTCGCAGCAGATTTGGAATAGAACTTTCTGGAATGAAACTTCATTGGAATAGATACTTGTGAATGATGCTTTTAAAACAACAGAAAGATAAACAACGGTACATGCAGTGCACATTTGCAAGAGGACTTTATAGTTTTGGTGTAGTTTGAATGATTGCTTCCACACATGGGTCACACTGGTTGTCGAGGGTTGGTAGGTGTAATTTGGATGATTGGTTCCACACTTGGGTCACACTGGTTCTCAGGGTCATCACTAGGGCTTGACTTTTAATCGTTACCTGTTCGCTGACACTGTCAGGCAAGAGAAGCTTAGATTGCGATGTCATCATTTTGGACTTAGTTGGCTCTGTCTTGTGATGTTTCGTCTTCAATGCTTGTTGTTGATCACGATGACGACGGGAAGCAAAGGGTGTCTGTCGTAATGAAGTGCTACTGATGTTTCCCTTTTATGTGAAAGTCAACATAATTATGATCAAGAAAAAGAAAAACCTTCTAAAACTCTGTGAAAAGCTCTTACAAGTAAATGCATCAAAGCAGGATTATATCCTTAATTCCAACAAGTTAATTCAAAGGATGCAGACTACTCATGGTTTTACAGCTTTCAAAATTCAATAGAACAGAATCAGAGAAAAAAATATTACATACAAACAAAATTCGACAAAAAA
>JAVSBT010450102.1:14547-26219 GCA_033118115.1 Pharyngocirrus eroticus
TTTTTTTAAGTCTACCATTTTTAAAAGCTTTGTGAAAGATGTGCATGGTTGAATAGAATTTGTTACTTAGATATATCATCTCTCCGACAGACTTCTCTTAATACTTTTCCCAGTTTCTGTACCACTAAGCTGTTTTCCTCAAAAATCATCACCGAATGGTCAGAGTTGAAATCTTTAGTTTATAATAAATATCTCATTTGGAGCAGAGGTTTTTTTTCCCTTTCAATGGTTCCCTTGTGCCAAAAAGCAACCAGCTTTAGTGATGCACATTGATGGAACTGCTCAAGGTCAAGGTTATATCTTCTATAAGTCAGTCTGTATCAGTAATCTTGAATATTTCATAATTGCTTTTTTATGTGATTTCTTAGATTTGATTCATGGGTAGGCACGAGATTTTAAGATAAAGTTGTTACAACAGTAAAACCTGATGATAAAATTCCTTCTTTCCAATTTCGCCCCTCCCCCCCTTGGCACTACATTTTGAGTTTTTCAAATGCTTACTGGCTGCAATGTTAATTATCCATATATAAAACATTACATGAATGACTTTTTTAAATCAAAAATGGTAGCCAAGATTCAAATGTTCTTAAATTCTGTAACAACCATGAATTATCAACAAATCGGTATGTTTATTTGTATTAGCAAAGATTCTGATAAATTTTAATCTCTTATTTCAAAAAGGTATAGTTTTAAGATTATATTATAAGTTTATCAATCAAATTTCTAGGCAGCTTCACAAGTCATGTCATTTTCTTCAAGAAACAAAAAATCCACCGATCAAGCACTATTTCTCATTCAAAGCTTTTTTTCTTAATCCAAGGTTTTACCTGATTGAAATAATCATTCATTTTACAGTCATTTTTTTTGTTACTGTTTTATGTACTAGGTTAGACTGACAGTACCAAACTACATGCAGACTGTTAAGATATTGAGATTACACTTTGCTTGGTAATATCTTTCTCATCTGTAGATAGTTTGCTACCTCAGGAGACTACAGCAAAGACCTACAGATCAATAAACTTTTCTTTTTTTTTGAGAATTTTTTTGTTTCTCTCCAAATATTTCCAATAACTCCAGTGACACCCAGGTTATAAGAAGTGATCAACTTTTGAAGTCCTATAGACATCATAACTAAATCAATGCAATACATTTATGCTTGAGAAAATAGAGATGCATGCAGGAACCTTTTAACTTTTTGTGACCGCCAAAGAAAATTTGACAAATGTTTTACGAATCACTGCATCATTTCAATCTTATGTCATTACATGCGAGCAGGCTCTTCTACGCAAATCTTCAGGGAGCAGTTTACATACAGGAAATCAAAGATTATATCGAAATTCTTTACACCTTCACAGAACAAATATAAAATTCTCATAAAGTTTTGGGGAGGTATTCCTTATTCAACTGGCCCATCTTTTCCACTCGAAATAATTCCCAACTTCTTATTCAGGATGCTCTCTTGGAATGATTACACTCCAGTCCTTATGTTGATGACTCCATTCAAGCTTCTCTCCACGTGTTGGCCATCTCATGGCATTTCATTACTTTTAGTTTCTCTCCTCATACAGACAAAAGCTTTACCCCGAAAATTTGTTAAAAAATTGTTTAGCAAGAAGTGTTTTGTGCCTTAAAAGTGGCCTATTATGCTTCTAATCAGACACCATAGAAGTGCCTTGAATGCTTTTTAGCTTATCAATAGCAGTATTTCATTACTCTTCATTAAGTTTTATGATTAGGAGGTCCTCTTAGGACTGTAATGTAAAGACAATATTCTGTTGAATCTCCTTGTTAATCTGTGAGAACTTTCCGATTCTTTGCATCCCACGTTTGTGGTGCATATTTTACAGGCATTGTGGGATATTCCAGAAGTGTAGTTAGAAATCCACTTTGTTCTACATGCATGATTTCATGCAATTCCTCCATCATTTTTATGTTTTCAAAATCTATTTTTATCCCGAAATTGTGAAAAAATCAAAGCCAACTCACCCTATTTCTGTATATTGCAGCACATATTCATTTTACATGCCAATTTATACTTTATAATCCCAATAAACTTTACTGTCAATTTCCCTCTTCTAAGTATTTTTGTTATAGTAATTAACCCCTACTAAAGATGAGATTATCAAAATCTAGTGCATTTATTTCCATTTAGTGCAGGTCATAATGTTAATAAAGGGATCTACATGGTTGGCTTAAAATGATCTACTAATTGTAATATCCTACTAGATTTAAAACAAGGCAATATGGTGGTGTCTAATCCATGAAATGTACATGCTTTCAAACAAGGCTAGAAGATGTCATGGGAACTATTTATCACAAAAAGTCAGTTCTTTAAAGAAGGGTTGCTCTTTTTTCAAGGTTATATGAGTGCATATTTCAATGTTTGCAAAAGCAAAACTATAAGCTTACCTCTTCAATGATAATCTGTTAAAATTATAACATAAACAAGTGAAATTTATGATAAAAATTCAACAAAAAATAAAATAAAAGTGACCTACAAAACAGTTTCTTTCATTGAATAATTATAAAAATGGAAAAAAAAGTAATTATTCCAAAAAAATGAAAGTGTTAAATTACATACATACTATCAGACATTTTTTGGTCATACAATGATAGAGCATCAACACAGTTAGGCAATAACATTTGTGTATTGATCAGTTTACACCTCTGTGATCATTAATCTCCCTCATCTACATAACACAAAGGATACCCTGTGAATACAGCACACTAATAATGCCATGCTTTTATCGTGTCTAAACTGTACCCACAAGACTGACTTCCAGGATTAACCCTTTTGACTCAGATTCAATGGCCGTATTCTGCCTCCATTTCTTTGACACGTCTTTGAAGACAGACTTCCAGCTAAATAGGAGCCAACAGGTGTCACATCAATAAAAGTCACTGTATAAAACTTGTACCCTTTTACAAAAAACTCTTTGTAGTTCTTTTGACCCAATGATGGTGCAAGCAAAATGTGCATTTAGAAGATTGGATTCTATTAAGATTGTCCTTTGAAAGAAAGATCAAATGGAACAAACTTTCTTATGAGGAATTACCCAAGGAAAAAGGGAGGGTAGATAATAGAATAACTATAAGAGTTCATGTCTACATTGTAGTTTCATGTATTCTATTTCAAGTGTTTTTAAAAAAAACACTATACCACATCTAAGATAACATTGTTACAATTTGACTTATTTTCCTCAGTAAGTAGAAAAAAAATAGATTACTACAGATTGGAAACACTTGTATTAAAATAACTGTTGGTTAAATTGTTCACAGCATTTTGATATTCAAACTGTCATAACTTCAAATCCATAATTAATTTAGGTAAACATACAAAAAAAATATCAACCAATGTTAAAGTTATTTCCACAAATGTTAAATAACAGTTCAATCAAACCTTTTTTACAATTTTTTTTACAATTTGGAAAAACATGAATTATTTTTATGTTCATCTTCAAACAGAGAGAGTCAAACCATAGCTATAAGGCTATCATTAACTCATTCCATTGATTTCTTTTAAAACAACAGTCCCGCATAACCAACCCATCAATCACTTCCCATTTCAGATAGTCAGTGACCTTGACCTTGTAGAGCCTATGGGTGACTTTGTAGTCCATCCACCAGAAAATCTCACAAGATCTGGCTTCAAAGACATACGAGCTGACAGAATAATAATAGAGCAATATTCACAAGAACAAGTAAGGCAGAGATTATATGAAATACCATTGTCACAAAAGAACAAATTTTATTCTAATAAAGATGAGAAATATTGAGCACCACCATCACAAAAAAATGGTACATAGCCAACATTGTCAAACCAGGAGGCAGTTATTGTGTTTTGTAGAAGTTTATGTGGCAACATTTACACAATTACAATTCCTTCTCTCTAACCCCTTTTAAACTGTATAATTTTGTATTCATTATGCTCAAAATCATTTTTAATCTAAGTCTCTGGGTTTAGATTTAAGGGCAAAGTTTACATAAAATTTCTCTTATATCTTTCAATCATTAAGGTCTCTATCATTTTTCTTCCATTTTTGCTTATATATAAGTATGGCGTATATGATAGGGCATCAACTCTTTAGGGGAAAAAATCAAATAATCGACACTAATATTCTCTCAAACTTATTCCAGTTCCTGTTTTCAACTACTTTTCCGCAACCAGAAAAAAAATATAAAGAAGACATGATATTCACAAAGACCGTAATCATATTGCTAGTTCAGGAAATCTCCACAATATATTTCTTGGAACCGTTTGCTTTCTTTCACCCTATTTTGAGACATAACTTTACAAGCGTTCCACACGGTTCTGCCTTGTATGCTCAGATGGTTTACACTCTTGCTACACACTTAGCAGCCCCTTGAAATCTCAGGGTTAGGTCACAGGGGAAATCAACAAATCACCTTTTATATCCCACACATCAACTCCTATAAATAAGAGCATTTTATCCCTCTTTTTAATGGGTGACAACTCTATCATCAAGTTAATCAGACTGGAAGAATGAGGATCAAGAGATTGTCTTTAATATCCAGCGTACATTTCAAGACGAATGGGTCACTTTGGTGGATGGGGAGGGGGTTGTCAAAACTTTGCCTTCCAGTATTTTATTTCAAGTGCAAAAATTAATCAGGATGTATAGTAATGGGTAATATAATGTTTACAACATTTACAGATTTATTAATTCATTTACTTTTTTAAATCAATTCTTGTATTTATTTATAACTGATGCTTGTTCCTTCCACAGTAATTGAGACCATTATAAGATAAAATACTGGGTTATTATTGCTGTAGAAAATAAAATTAAAGGGGTAATTTCTTCTTATCAAGCCATAGGTCACTCAGTGTAAACACTATTTAAACACGGTAATGAGCATATAGACCTGAGTACCTACTATATTCACTTTTCTTTAAACAATACCGGTAAAGCATGTATTGCGCGTTAAACCCCAGGTAGGTGATACTAATCTAGATTTCAAACTGACCTTTCACAAGGTATTGCAGTGCATTAAAAACAACTTGCAATTTCATCATACCTGTTTAATTGAAACCCCAAAGTAATAGATCAAGACTCATAGTTGAATATAAAAGGATACCATGAAATTATAGGGTCACAATTATTCTGTAATAGGGGAGTGAAATTTAGGATTGACAAATTTGTTTGTATAGTTTCTAATTCAAAATTTAATTACTCAATTATGTGATTTAATATCCTTTTTGATAGGATATGTCAACAAAAGTATTTGCCGAAGCCAAAGATTATGCTTCGATTGATGGCAAAGCAGTTTTAGTTTCCCCAAACACAACAATGTTGGCTATGTACACAGAAAAAAATGACAAGTTTATCAACAATGAAAGCCTTCAAGCTATTAGGCTAAGATTTCACTTCACATCTCCGCACTTCAAGATTTCTTACCTCTTCAATCTGGAGATTTTTTTCCATTTTTTTTTAAAATAATGAATAAAGCAAAGAAAGACGAATAAGATGAGCATTTGAATAAGTAATCATAAATCAATAAATGTGACAAAAATATGGAATTTTTGATTGATTGACATACAGTACCTCGTTAACAAAATAAATCTAGGACTTTCCCACTTTTTTCTGCTTCTTACAACAGAAGAATAACAAATGAGACAGGATTATGCTAGTTTGTTTTGTGTGTAGAGCCATACATTAGATTCTCAGCAAGTCTAGAAATGACACTCACTTCTGACAAGTTTGTATCTACCTAATAAAAAGTCAACAGATGATTTCACATGGCAAATTGTTGGCTGCATAAAAGTGTCACTTTTGGAGATGACTGTGCATACCAAGACTAGATTCCATTGTTCTCGACATACAGAAGAAAATCTCAAGACATTTGCCGGGGATGTTCACAATTTCATTAAAATGTTCACTAATCTTCTGAACAATGAGAAACTTCAACCAACCTATTGATTTCCGACAGGAAAAAGAGAGTTGGGGGACAGTACTACTTCTTCCCCGGAAAAAATGGATGTCTCTTTCTGATTGGCTGCAGTCAAACTGATTTAACCTCCCACCCTTATCACCTTTAAATACTACCAAAAAAATCTAGACAATCAACACTTTCAGATATTTGTATAAATGAGATTTGCCCGACTTGTTTCAAAAGGGGTGGCTTTAATTTAAAAATGATCCATCATTTCAGCAGTTCTTCCTCTGTGGTTACCTTTACGAGCCACCTGTTTGAGAGGTACCACTGTGGTTTGAATGAATGGGAGAGTTGACTGCTTACTTTTCTTTAAAGTTTTATAAATCAAACATGAGCACTGTCAAGCGGTCATGTCAAGGACTAAATCAATCCCCGGTAATTATCGAGGTTAGGGCTATGCATGTGGAAAAAATCTTGTCATTCTGATTAGCTCTCTCCATCATGCTATGCTTGATTAGGCAAGTGATTGATTTGAAAACAAAAAACCCTCATCCTGCACCCCTCCCCCTCAAACAAACTTAGCAATAACATAAAAAAAATGGATATATCCTTGAATAAAAACAAATTAAATGATATTATCTAAAAGGAGAGCTATAATGACCCACCTCTGCCTCGTGCACTGCCAAACCACCTTTCTTGCCTTTGCCTTTTTCTTTGCCTTTGGTTGTAGCTTTGGTCTCATTTGTAGATGCTGAAAAACAGAAATTTACGCCAAGTTGTAGAACAAGTGAACAGAGAAGGCCTCAAGGTATCTGTGGATGAGGACAATTACTTGGTAAAACCGTAAATTACTTTTGTACAGACTAGGAGACTAAGACAAATCATGTTTAAAGCTGATGAGTATCTTTGGGGACTAGATGTCAATCCTATTTGTATTTTTCACTACATAGTATGGCCGTGGTTTTACTGTACAATCTTTTATTCATAGGATAAAACAGAAATCTTGAGAGAATCATCAAAGGTGGTAATCAAAGATGTGTTTTAAGTAAAACTAATTGAGCATAAAATTTCGACAATGAGCTAAATGAGCTAGATAGTCTTTTTGATCCCCAATCCACAAGCATGTACAAAGAAAATCAAAAAGGGAAAAACGGCGCCATCCATACTACAGAAATATTGGTTTCATTGGTTTGTCAAGGCTGTACCAAAAAAATGATGGAGTGGATTTTGATCAACAGAGGGTAAAAGATAGCCAGCAAAGCAAATAGGGCTAATTTAGGTTAAAAGATATACAGCCTAGAAAAACCAATAGGTCAAAGATAGAGAAAACTACAGATGCCCGGTTAGAGCAAATTAAAGGGGGGGGGAGAGCAAGTTGTATTGATCTCAAAAGCAGCAATAAGAGATGGTGAATCTATGTGATCTGCAGGGAACAGATATCAAAGTGTTAATGTTGACATAGAATTAATTCCGCTTGGGGTTTATAGCGTGAACCTGTGTTGGATTTTTGCTCTTTTTTTTTTACACTCAATATCACATGCACATGCAATTATTGGTAAGGTTTTGCAGAAACAATTGCAGTCAGCCTTATGATACTACATTAAAAAAAAAAGAACCAAGAGTTGTTAATTGTAAGAAATAAAGACTACAGAAGGCAAGTGCTTGTCTAAATAATTATGGAGTTTGTAGAGTGAATCTGTTTAGGATTTTTTGTTCACCGAATATCACATGCACATGCAATTATTGGTAATTTTTTTTGAACAGTTCCAGACAGCTCATGATACTAAATTATAATAAAGAAAGGAAATAAAAGTTGTAAACTGTAAAAAAAGAAAGAAAAATACTAAATAAGGCAAGTGCTTCTCTAAATACAACAAATGATGAGTAACAAAAATATATTCATCTAAAGAAAGTTGTAACACAACAATGTGACAAGAAGATATGAAGTTGTAACACAACAATGTGACAAGAAAATAGGTGTAACTTTTTTTGCCCCAATAATCCATCATATTAAAAAAAATCAACAACCAGCATGCAATGTCAAATTATCAAGATATCGGTGAAACAAGCAAAAAAGATTGAACCATGTGGAGGGGTGGGTGGTGATATATTGTGGTGATAAAGTTATTCTTATCTAATACAAAACATGGCTGTACCCTGTGGTGTCACACTGCCTGTGATACTGTTGCTGCGGAATCCTGAAATATTAGGGAGGCAATGTATAAAAAGCAGTAGGATCAAGTTGTACCCAATTCTCAAAAGATGCAAAATATTTGAAGGCTCCCATCCAAAGTATACCAGTATCACTATCAGAATAGCATATAAGTGGAGTCCATGTGTTTAGGAATGACTGCATGAATTTGTTGTAACCGGTAAATTAACTGTAAATACAAGATTATAGGGACTATATTGACAAACCATGTGAAAATATAAAACTTCCTACTTATTCAAAATAAGTGACCAATCAAAACTATTTTCTATGGTTTACATTTGACTTTTGGGTGCCTTAAATGAGAGGTTCAACAGTCTCTTTTCAGGATTTTCACTCTTAGTACTAGTAGTCTTCTTTTGGTCTCATTCAGAATGGTCTAACTAAGGTTCTATCCCAGGGATCTAGTGTCAATTGTTAGCATAGTTTACAATTAATTTTGTGTGCCAATACAGTGAAAGGTTCTACTGTGCCTTTTTATGGTTTCATTACTTATTGCTTTTTATTTTGGTCTTATTCAGAATGGTCTAACTAGGGTTCCATTCCAGGGATCTCATGTCAATTGTTAACATAGTTTTACTGCCCCTTTCCACCCTCAATGCGACCTCTTTTACAAGTCCACAAATGACTCATGAATAGTGTATGCTATTCATCGACAGTGAATAACGGAAAGATATATTGCATGGACTCAATTACTGGTGGTTGTATATCATATCAAAACCTCTCTTGCTAGAGAGCTTTGGTATTGCTTATCCTCTCATCTTGAAACATTCGATGCAAAAAACCCATAAAAGCCTAATGAAAATCAAACATTTCTTTTACTATTATTAGGTATGAACTCATCTTTTAACCAATGTCCAGGAATTCCTAGAAGTTGCTTTCAGGCTCTTCAAGGAATACTAGATTAATACAGAACTGAATCGGAAAAATCTGTCTCATTTAAGTAATTACATTTCAAATCTTTTTACTCTGATGAAGTGTTTTTTTCTTACAGTTTCATTTTTTTTCTACAGTTGCACAGAAGCAAATAAAAAAGGTCCCTTCCCTTTTAAACAAATCAAATCAAATCATTTCACCTACAAATCACAGAGAATGGAACCAACTCAATAAAAAACAAACTCTAACAATTGTAAAAAAACAAACCACTTCAAAATAAGTTATCCACATGAATTGAGAAATCATTTGGCAAAGAAATTTATAAATTGTTCAAAATCTACAAATTATACAATTATCATGTATTTGGTTACATCTCCAAGGCTTCTGAATGGGATTTTATAACAACTATATATAGACATATCAATGATACACCATAACACAAAAGAGAGATATAACTTAAAATTAGACTGGAAATAAACATAAAAATCCAATAAATTAAACAAGGAACCATATCATCCAAGAAAATATCACTGTGTAAATGCTATGGAAATGAACTGGCAAGAAATACAATGTATAACATAGACATCTACTAATCTTCCAAAACAATCTGCATTTATTTATTTGGAGAAGCATAGGGAACTAGAAAACAAATATAAAACATTCAAACTTCAGAGTATAAATTACTTGATGCGTGGGGCCTTTATCTGTTATGACCTTTTGAATTTTCTAATTGGTGATTCTGCTGCCCCTGTACTAAAGGTATAAAAATATTATACAAAATAAAATCTTTTATAAAAGAAAATACACCCAAACCTATAAAAAAAGTTCTTCATAAAAACATTAACATAATTGTTAATGTTTTACACTGGACTAAAAACTTTTAAAAGCCAATAAAACAAAGATGGACAGGTTGGGAATAGAAAGAGGGGGAAATGTTCAACTAAATACAATTCACAAATACATCTCATATCATGGTCTGTATGTAGGCGGTACAGACCATGAAAAAAATTGAAGAGGGGGAGAATAACTACTACACATTTAAGACTGAAATTACCAGTTAACGCTGCAATAAATGCTGAATAAAATATCCCGTAGGCATTAAAAGAAGTGAATAATTAATCAAATATCGAATCATTTTGTCATAAAAACTTCCACACAAACAACCTTGGTCATAGGTTTGAAAACAACAACACACCATTTAGTGACATACTTTATGGTACATATCACAAAGAAAAGTCTTTGCAACTTTGCAACATATGGTGGTGACACTGGGGCATCTGTCACGAATCCCAGTTAATCTTTGGTAAATGAATAGTGTGTTTATTTATAAACAATGTTTTTGTATACCAAAATTTGCTCAAGGTAGCACTAAAACTAACTGCTTACATAAAAAATATTTTTAAAACAAACACTTTGCTTTTACGGGCTTCTTGGTATAAACAAAAGCTTATTGGTGTACCTAGTTATACACTGCATTTGATAATTATCTAAGCATGGATCTGTTTATTCCACAATGGTTTTCCATGAATCTATCAAGCAATTTTCCATCATTATGTAAATGTGTATGATTCTTTACAGTCCTTTTCTTTTGCAAATTTGGGACTAATGATAATTAACACTAATCAGTCATTCTCATTACACATGTCAGGGATAATCCATCACAATTCTCATATTTCAAAATACTTACATGTAATTCTAATTAACTAAAACGCTCTATGGACTAACAATACATTGTCACTGAGCTCTATACGGAAAAGGAAATCTACCAAGGGTTGGTTGGTTGGCAAACAACTATTCTATGGTAATACAATGATCTCAAGGATACTTCACAAATTATGAAATACTCTAAAAGTAAGGCATCAATTATAATCAGTACATTCAGGTAAGTAACCAAGAAATAGAAACAGGGAGTTTTCCTATAAATATCTAAGACTATTTGAAGCCATGGTAACTAAATCTAACCCTCAATTTCACAATATAGGTACCAGTTACAAGATATATACCTAACCTGATTAAGTAGGAATTGTTCAATTTGGTGGAAAGCATACTATGCAGTACTTTAAGTGGTTTGTAATCATACAGTTATTGATCCAAGTCAATGAATGCATGGAAGGCAAAGTATTCTTGTTTCTTTGTAACAGATACATTATGCAAAGCCTTTTTCCCTTTAGTGAGAGGGCACTATGCAGAAGAGAAAGACTACTTCCATTGGACTTGAGAATGTTTTCATATATAGTCGATTGTCTACACATCATTAATAAAAGAAACGGAAAAGGGAAAGCATTTTGATAGTGAATTGGAGATGGATATTTGGGGACCTCAGGGCAAATTAAATATAATTTTTCATATCCAATTATCACATGGATGAGTTCGCTTTTCTTTTTTTAAAAAACCCTTAGAAAATGGAAAAAAATCAAAATAAGTTTCATGTAAAGATCTATTGTAATATAAATTTGAATAATAACATAACATATTAGGATGACACTATTTTTATCAAAAATTTTTTGACAAGACTTCTTTCCGCTTTTAGGTCTTTCTATTACAGCGTGATGATCCATTCACAGAGATAACAAATAACTTTTCAAATAAAATCAATGTGATATAAATATACATCACCAAAACACCCAAGGGGGTCCTTTTATGAAATTGACACCACCAAAACTATGAATGTCATTAATTCATAATGTGTCTT
>JAVSBT010450103.1:0-24383 GCA_033118115.1 Pharyngocirrus eroticus
TACGTATGGCTATCCTGTGGACTATGGTGTATAATCATGCATGATTTATTCGCGAAAAAGACGTTTTAAGATGATTTAAAAAAAAGAAAAGAAAAGTTGAAACACGAATTTTACCCTCGGTCGGGTCCAACGATCTACAAATCAATTTGGTATGGCCTTAGCAATTATGACAATAATTATTGTAAAAGAGAAGGAACATAATAGATATAAATTTACAAATTTGAGACTACAAAGATTGCATGGTCTCATTTAGCAGTGTAATAAAAATAAAGAGCTGTGAAAATTAACAAAATGAGTAACAAGTACAACCAGAGGTTTGTATATAAACACACTTTCATACATAATTATAGTTCTAATGAAATGCATATTTGCAATGGTTTTGTGACACAATTGTTTCTTAGGTTTTATAAAGGTACACTGTTGCATCACTTTTATTAGTAATAGCTTTGAAACTAGCAAAAATACAGTGAAGAAAGGAAATCAAAAGTTGGCACAATGTAGTTTTTGCTCCACTCACCAGATGTCTCTGAGATGTATTGAATTATGTTTAAGAAAATACATGTAACTTACTGGTATTGCCTTGTGGGTTTGCCAATTGGGCAGCAATCTGGGCAACAGTTATTGGGTTCTTCATGACACGAGCAAAGTCTAGATTTTCACTGTTACCATTTTCTTGTGGCTCTGTCACATGAACAGATACATTTTTACACATCATGGTGGTAAGACTTTTTCTGGAGAAAAGGGAAGATGAGGAAATAGGAACATTTTATATTTTGACAACTTTGTAACTTAAAATGTATGTACTTTTCATATTTGGTAAATTCTAACAACCATCAAAAGTAATTTCAAATTTTACATCAAGCTTGTCAAACTCATTCCCCCTCTCCTCCAAAAAAAAAAAAAAATTAATAATGTGAATAAAAGAAGAAGAAAAATAGATGGAAAAGAGGTTTATTTTTCAAATGGCTACTTATTTGAAAGGTGAAATGTATGTTTCTAAATCAATATTATCAAATATAACTTGGTTCATTGGTAGAATTCAAATGATTTTGTATCCAAGGTTCTTTTAATTTCAAAAAAAGTTTTTTGGATGTTTTCACAGGTTATCACCCATAGCCTAGACAAGTTTTAACAACCCACATCAGTGATTCGCTGGAATTGTAAGCCATATATGAAATGAAATTAATTTCTTTATATTATAAATAATATAGACAGTGGATATTTCCACTTACCTCACAGGCTCTGTGCCAAACATAGACAGACAAGGAAATAAAAGTAATGAACACAAAGCCATCATTTTTTCTGTTGTATACTCGAAAACATGTATCTTGTCTGAATCATTCAGTATATGTTGCTGGCTGAATATTAAAAACAAGACCATGAAAGTAGTTGTAGATACTACATTGGTAGCAAAATTAACCCCACAGAATTTGGCCATGGTGATGTGTAATTTCCCTGTGATAAAGAACAGTCCACTTTTGTGACTATATCTATCTCTAATTCTACAGACAGCATATATTTGAGCATGGCATCCGATGCAGAGAAGGCAAGGTAAAGCCATATACAGAATGAAGAAGGTATATTTTGTACATTTTCTGTCAATGACCTGGAGCAATATGTAGAAAAAATCTTTTTCCTTAATGACTATTTCCTCCAATGGTGATATATAGACAGCTAAAATATACATTATTGTGGCTGTTAAGATAATCAGTCCAACCTCAATGGAGAAGAATACCTGGCCACATCTTTTAAAATGTATGTTATGAACAATCCTGCAATAATATACCAGTGCTGTCACCAAGTGATGGATCATAAAACAACCCAGTACTCCTAAAACACAATAGGAGAGGCTAAACTTCATCACTTCGTGTTCCTTAGCAAAATAACCATAAGTAAAAAGCGAGTAATCCACCAATACCCCAAATTCAAACAATATTGTCAAAAGTATATTGAGCAAAAATAGCGGTAAGAGACTCATCTGAAACTCAGTTGTAGTAAGGAGCTGCTGTTGTTGGAGAGACACTATAACCAGTATATTTCCTAGAAGTACCAGAAAAAAGATAACTGAGATTCCCACAAGCCACATTTTGTCTTACTAACTGCCTGGAAATTGCAAACAATATATCAAAATATCTCTTGTAAATTGAAAGTGGTTTCAATATGTCCGTGCATCTAGGAAAATGGGTCCAATCTGCGGATTTCTGTCCGTATTTATAGGAATACAATGATTATGGTGAGCTTCACACTTCCATCTAACACGTGAGAGGTGCCATTACAGTTTACATTGTATATTACCATGGCAGTACTCACAACTTGAGCAAATATGTGGTTATTTCGTCCATGAATTTTGGCATAAAAAAATGGCCCTTTAATACGGCCTGCCGATTTTTCTTTAAATTAGGCTACATTAATTTTGACCTTTCACGTAAAAGGGAAGGAAAAGGGTGTGTGTGTGTCTGTGTTCGGATTCGCATGGAGTTAGCACGATTATGTTGTATTGTAGAATATAGTTCTCTATTTAAAGCAATGTATGTTTACAAAACAACATCATTTTTTACCTACATTTGATATACAAGCAATTTTTTGTAGAAAGAATATCGATCGCGAATAAATGGTCCGGCCTTATCAATCGATTTGGAATGGCCATTTTTTTAATGTTCTACATTGAATCTTTTATAATTGTAATATGTAGTAAAATAAATTCTTCCCTACACTTGACATATTAAAGAGCAAAATTTTGAACAAAAAAATTGCGAACATTAGGCCCCGCTGCCACCATCGATATTATCAATTTGACATGGCCTTATTTTGAATTCTCTTCATTGAATATCTTATGTAGAAAACAATAGATTCTGTTCCACAAAATTTGCTTGCATTAAATGGAATGTAATAATAAAAAAAATATTGATGTTATCTAGTCAAAAGGCAAGAAATCCAATATAAATTTAATATTTATTATACAAAACTTTTATTTCAAAAAGTAAAGTCATGATCATTGATGCAAATTTTGTTACTACAAAATCAATCTTAATGCATGTATATACAGTCATTTTTATATTTGTGACTTTTTATTTCTTTGTAGACAATTGATATATTTTTATGATATTTTGGTCATCTCCTACTAATAGGAAGTTAGTTGCATGCCGGGTCTTCATGTTTTATCAAAGCTCACGTCAACATTCCTAATTTTTCACTTTTTATTACAGGGACAGGCCCTTCTGGTGTGTGATGCTGCAACCTTGAAAACATCTTGAGGAATTGAAATGGCTGTAAACGTAGAGTCTTGGAGCTACTTCTGTTTAAAAAACGGTCCGGCAGAACTTTTTGCTGAGAAATCATGGCACGTTTGAAATCATTGAAACTTTTAGGGTGATCCAAAGACACTGACATGTTTTCGTGGACGTGGTATGTGTCCGTGTTGACTTGTTTTTTTTGTAGCTGCTCTAGAAATATATCACTATATAATAACTGAAGCTTCTTTTGTTCTTGATATGGTAATATTTTGTAAAACTGTCGAAAGTACCCTTCTATTTTCTTCTCTAGACTAGTAAAAAGGTGAATGTTTACACCTAAGCCAGAGAGAGCAAAACAAAACAATAAAAAAAAATAGAAAAAAAAACAACAAAGAAAAGCAACGCGTCGTCATTAACGCGTCATAATAGACAGTCATTATGAATATAAGAATTACTGTCGCTTACGTAACAAAGCGAGAGGAATGTTTATAGAAACGATAAAGTAACAATACTTCTTGCAAACTTCATCTAACAAGCAAAATGTCATTGGCAAATAATATCATTTTATTCGGAAGGAAGGGGGGTCTTTTTAAAAATCTTATAAATTTTCATCATTTTTTTTCCACCATGTGATTGCGTTGATTAATACGTTTCTTTATCGCGTGACGATATGACGTATCTTTGATTTCAAACATTTATCTGAAAATTTATGTCCCTGGTTTGGTTCATAACTCAAAAATATACTCTTATAGTACAGTGCAAACATAACTATGGATTTTTCTCTGCACGACATTCAATGCAAAAATACGAATATATTCTCATCGGATTGTGAGGCTAGTACAAGTAAATCCAGTGGTCAAGCTGCCACAGAAAATGCATTGCTTGATGAACACGAGACGGACTTTCTTGAAAGCTTGAATTGTTTACCAGATTGGTTAATGCCAGCCTCGCCAAATTTCACAAGTGATTCCGAACAAAATAGTCCTGCTGCTGACCACGAATGCACGAAAACAGCAAGTCTACCGGATCCTATGGCGTTACAAAATAAACTCCAAAAAACGTTTGATATGACGGCGTTTCAACCATTCAGTGATGATACAAGTTTAAATTTTAAAACCCCTTCAATATCTATAAAGATAAAAATCCCGAAAAACGTTACTGATAATACCATTATTACTAGCACAAGTACTAATAATAATAGTTCTGGTTCCGAACAAGAAACGTCTGAAAAGTTGTGTAAAACGAAAAAAACTGTTAGTTCTGAACAAGAAACGCCTGAAAAGTCGTGCAAAACGAAAAAAACTGTTGAATCACGCACTAAAAAGGTTAAAACAAAAAGTGCACCAAAAGTGAAGGAAAAGAAAAAGAACAGAAAATCAAAAACAAGCGATAGTCCTGCGATATCAAAGGACGCTTCGCTTATTGAAAAACCGTCAGAGTCTGGTAGCAAGGATAAAATCGCTCAGAAAGAAATTAAACGTAAGCGGTGCGCTTATCAACAGTACTATCGCAAATTACGTGGTACTTATAACGAAATGATATCTCAATGGGAAATATACATGAACATGAGTGACACTTTGATGCACCACTATGAAATTAGAAATGGGAAATCTTTTGATTATAACGAAGAGGCACAAGGGATTTTGAATGATAGGAGTTTATATGTATGGCAACTCATCGACGAGATGACGCCAACTGGTTATAATACACCAGAAGTGGAGAACTGATCATGTGATAACTAATAATATAAATACTTTTTTATTCAGATATATTTTTCATATCTATAATGGGTTGCTTTTAATAGTATATAAATTTCATATCTTATACAACTTTTTTTTCCAAAAGCTAAAGGTTACTTTTCTACCTGTATGTAGCATTCCTATTTATTAGTGGTACAATTTGGTAGATTTATAAGAAACATTTATTACAGAGAGAGTAATTTATACAGTTAATTCATTTTTTAAGGATTGCTTTACACATCGACTTCAGTAAAAATCATGAGAATTCTATAAATTTCATTTGTATTACAATGTTTTGCTAGATTTAGTGAATGAAACAAATTTTATTTCTACAACAAACACACTTTACACATCAACATGATTGTATAATATTATGTGAAAACTTTTATAAACACTCCTGTAATTTTTTTTAGCTTTTAGCCACACATATAATCAAAATATTTGAAAAATATGACTTTGTCTACTTTGTAACCAAGGCAATTGATATCGGCTGTTGTTGAACACACTTTTTGTATCCTATTTTTTAAACTGTATACTATGTAGGGTTTATTGGCTTATTTATTTTGATTGAATTTGCTTCCAGGCACACTTTTGGAATCCTATATCGATTGCAACACATTCTAACCCCCAAGGGATTTAGTCACAATTGGGAAAAAAAAGGGTTTTAATAGATTCCAAAAGTGTGTCTAACCACAGCCTTTGTTGACCTCGCTGGAAAAAACTTTGATGTTATAACAGCTTATATGTTATTCAGATATATTCATCAAAGAATAATGTATTAATAAAACAAGGTGATGATATTAGCATGTACTAGGCAAACGTGTTTTCATGCTTTTTGGGAATGGGCTCCAGGAATGAAAAGTGATAGTGTTGATGAGTATACAGGCTAACAGCCCTACTATATGTATGAGACATTATCGAAATTATATATTTTCTGACCCACAACTTTAAGTTTGAGCAATTTACCAAAGGAAAAATCAAATTATAATTATATTTCCCCCCCAAAAATTGCAAAACAACCCCAAAATTTAAAAAAATTCATAGTGGTCCTAATAGGGAGGTGGTCTTTAAGTTTCACTGCAGCAAGAACATTTCTTTTAGTTGAGATTAAAAGAGATATGGACATACATCATATTTTAAGATAAAAGAAAGACCTTTATTATCTCGAAAAATATATCACAATTTGTTTTCATCATGAACATTTATAAATATACAATTCTATTTTGAGAGTACATTTCATTGAACTTTAGGATACTTAAATATTTGCTAACATAATTATACCAAAATATACATGTATCACACCAAAGGGATTTTGAGCATGTCAATGACTGACAAGTCTTGCAAAGTGTCAAGCCAATAATTATGTAGATTACATCTTTGCTCCTCTATTACATTTGATGAATAAAGATAAAGCTTATGTTTTTGTTTAATTGACTTTCAAAACCAACAAATAGCATTTGTTTGATCAACTTTTTTGAGCTGTCCAGTTCTTTTAATTTACTAAGAAGAAATTATACATCAATATTTACAATTAAAATGCTCATCAATATGATCTCAGGAAAAATATATTATGCCACATATTAGCATAAAATAAGATATTTAATCTTGGTAATTTCTTCATTTTGTTAGACCATTACTGTTATTTCCAAATGATTTCCAGATTGACAAACTTTAATATTCTCTCCCCATTTCTGCTTCCAAATATCTACCAAACAGTCCACATCACTCTTCTGCAGTTGATCACAGGAAAATTTGATTTGTTTCAGAGGTACATCACAGCATAGTTTATCATTGACAGCATCTATAAAAGGAGTACTAAGGGGAGACACAATGCCGCACCTAAACATAGTCACATATTCCAGTTTACAGTTTGGGTGCTCACTGGCTGTGTTTAGCAACATGGTCATGTCGTCTCCTGTGAGCTTAGGATGTCCACTAATTGATAAGGACACTAATGAATGGTTCTGCTCTAGCGCTCTGAAATTTTGCAAGAAAAGAAAAATTCAAGTACCTTGATATGTGATGATATTTGTTAAAAGAAATTTTAAATTTCCTTTTGATATGATATTTTATTAGCAATCTATATAATTTTTTTCACATTCATTTATGATTTATTTGTGATGTATTTAGAATTGGATTCACTCTGATAAGCCATCGAGATGCAAGATGATGCAAATTTACGGGGGGAAAACCCTATTCAGCAGAAAATGCTATAGGGTATGAAAATAGGTCAGCTACTTTGTCTGAATATGTGATATACTGTATATCATAATAATGCAGACATAATTATATCATTTAAAAGGCCTAATTGATACACAGATACGATGACTAAAACAAAAAGGAGAAAGGATATCTTTATTCATAGATAAAGAAGATACTTAGATACACCTGAAGAATTCAAATAAAATTATCACACCAAAGCAGAATGAATAGATATCAATTTCCAATTATTCTCTTTATATTACCTGTGTAAATCTTCGATGTTTTCTTCCAGCAAATAGCAGTTGTCTAAGCAAAGATTTTGCAGTACACATTCATTCTAAAATAATAAAAAATCAAACCAAAATCAATAATCTTCTTTTGTCATCCCAAAAATTCAATAATCATACTTTATTCCATATATCTATTCACCCTTATTCACAAGCACCCAAAATATTTTAAACACAAAATAAATTAATTTAAAAGATATGTAAAAATATGTAGAAAAGTGACCAACTAAATATAATCTAAAGGAATTCATATGAAAATGTTATCCAATAGGGCCTGATAGTTATAAAATAATACCTTGAGAAAATGTTTGAATCTGGTGCCAAACGAAGGATTAGTATAATCCTTTTCATTAAAGCATTTTACAATGTGGCTTTCATTTTTGTATGTGATAAAATAGCAAATTAACGCTACCTTTTTCCAAGCATTATTTTGTGAAAAGGTGCGTAGCTTTATTTGGCACCAGATTCAAGCAGTTTCCCAAGGTCAAATCATATAACTATCAGTCCCTATAATACAACATACCTTGAGTAAATACTGTTCTATGGACTTGGAGATGTGATTGGCGGTGTAGGTTTTGATGACACCAGATAGATTCAGGTCAGTCACACACTTGACATTGATTGAATTGAGAAGAAGCTCCACACCGGTTGAGCCCAAATCATTATTTGACACATCTAGAGCCTGAAGATTGGAGTCTGAAAAGCAAAAATGACAATCAGATTCAGTTAAAAAATGTTGCTGTTCTGTTGAATGACTACTGTCAAATTTAAATTAGGTTCATGCAAAATCTATAACAATTGATTTTAAAATGTGACATGAAAATAATAGGATACTTTCAGCACAAACGAACATTTGAATTCTTATAATAATACTATTCATTATTTTGCTGTGCAGTATCTGGAAAGATTTTTTGTACCAAGGTCATCATCATAGATATAATTCTAGTAATACATGAGCCAGGCATCCATTATTTCCAGCATCAGTGCCAAAATGTTTCATGGATGAGACTTAAATCACTTGAAAGGTCTCTTTTTTATACATTTCAAAATATATCTTATGGATTTTTATAACAATCACCAAATGACCATAGCAACAGAAGGTTCATTTAGTGATTTCAAAAATTACCGCAATTCATGGAAGTCTATTGAATATCTACAATGACGTCAGTGACACCGCGAAAGAGAGTGCATTCGCCTTACAAACTGTGACAATGAAGTTTTACACAGTCTCTTTAGACACAAATATATAAACTGGAAGCATCACCTACCTTGCATTGCTTTGGATAATGTCATTCTGTGCTGCTGAAAGAATTTTAAAGTCAGTTCACAAGATTTGAGCTGTATTTTTTGTAGCATTGGGAGCAGACTGATCATCTTGGATATGCTCAGTGTACAAGTGTCTCCTAGGCTGTTGTAGCTCAAGTTTAGACTTTCAAGCATCTATCAAATGTGCAAACAAATCAATTTAAAATGTAGATAACAATTAACTGTGAATATGAAATAACAGCCCCAAAAAATACCACAAGCACTGATTACAGCTCTTAGGTAATAATTAGCTACTCAAAATTAATTTAAGTGTGAGTCCAACACTATTAGTATCATTTGAAATTAATGTTGCCATTCTGCCAACTCTACAGTTTTATACAACTGCTGTACATTTAGTTAAATACTTTTGGACCTGCCATTTAACACTTTTTGAATTCTTTGAAATTTGTCACAAAACAAAATCTGACTGATTTCTAACACATTCAGAGAAAAACAGGTTTATATTTTTACATATTTCTTTTTCATGCAAATAGTTTGTCACCTAGAAGCATGTACAATGTAGCCCCAACATTAATTTGTGTTATGTTTTGATTACTGCAGAAAGGTATCTTTTGAGATTATGTCAATAAAAAAAAAAAACTGCAATTTTATTTATCAAGGTGTGTTTTGCATCCATTACGAAGATATACAGTAATTCAGTATCTGATTGAAAAAAAGAAAAGAAGCAACAACTAAGCTAACAAACACTACCAACTTTTGCAAGCTAATAGAAAAAATTATGATAAGAAACAACTATTTTAGGTAGTTAGTGTTACCTGGAGTGTATTATTTGTTGATAATTCCTCTGCAATGCTTGATAAACCCATCTGGGATATGCCATTACATGCAAGATTTAAGTCTGTAAGATTGGGCAGAGTGGTGAGGATTTTTACTAAGCTTTGAACTCCTTGGTCACCAAGTCTATTACCTGAATGACAGAAAAAATACAAAACATTTAAATATCAATATCTTTAGTGGTTTCATCATAACCTCAAATCAAGTGTAGCATAGCTGTGTTACTCATGAAGACGTCAAACAATGAATTCATAGATAGGTAATGAAAGAAGTATTCTGTTCTCTTGGAACACTGTTGTAGTGATCTCATACTGTTTTACAGCTTTAAATCCATGCAAGCAACATTTTGTTTCTTCAATGTTTGTGGCAATTAATCAAAGTGAAGCCAAACCTCTTATTTGATCTATCGCTTGAAAACATTTTTTTTAAATATTACAAATTAATATTATAAATATACAGATTTCATTCAGAGCCAAGAGTTACAAACTGTTGTTATTTTTTACATGCAATTTTGAATTGTGTAAATAGCAGTTTAACAGTTCTTTCATTGTTTTCATACCTTGTAGATGAAGCATCCTCAATCCATACTGACACTGTAAAGCTCGAAATATTGGTTGTAAAGCCTTGTTTTTTAATGCAAGATCACCTAAGTCTAATTCATTTGTAGCAGCAGCAGTCTGAAGCATAGTCTTCACATTTTTGTAAGGTACTAGAAAAATTAGGAAAGAGTAAGGTGATTTTTACTTTGTTTGGTGCTTCAAGAAAGAAAAAGTACAGAAATGTCAAAATCATTCAGAAGAGGGTTTCTAATGGTATCTTATAAATAAAATATCAATACAATGTTACTTCAAATTGATTTGTTCTTAAAAATTAGGTCCCTTTGACCAGCTCTGATTGAATCTAATTTACATAATTATTTTTTGTGAAAACATCTTGGTTAAACTCCAGGGTTTCAAATTCTAATACATACTTGTTCCTATAGTTTTACATGCATCATTGTAGCGGACCTCTGGTGGGGGCAGATCCCAACTATCAACAGTAGCTATTATCTGAAATAAATGTAATTTTTAAACAGGTGATACAGATATAGAGAAGTTACACTATCATGATTAATGAGATTGGCAGTTTATCAACATTTCACTAGCGCTCTCAAATTTAGAGGTCAATACTATAGAAAAAGAAATGTTATTCAGAATCAGAAAAGGTATGTGGTTCCTCTAGTAAAATAAATCTAATTCACACCATGTTTCCCATTTCAAATTTGATAAGCAGGACAAGTTTATGAAGCAAAATGCTCTACAAACCATGCTAAATTATTCCCGCACACAACACAGTAAGCATCTGCCATACAATAATAATATAATGTTTATAGCCTGACAAAGAAAGCATTGTCTTGGCCAAATAGTTCTTATTTAGTAATTGAAAAAACTTTTCTGAATATATAAGTTTTTCTTAGTGAACATACATTACGAAATACTAAAAGTAACCCAATTTTTTTTTTATCTTACCTCTTCATTATTTGAAAGCAGGACTGATACTAAATCATCAGGAGATAAGAGTGCCCCATCTTTGGTTGCTAGGGACAGTATTGGTCTCAGATTATGTAGGTTATAATACCGTTCAGCAGACTGTGTTGCCAGCCAACCAATAGTGTGAGTTTCATTGCTATTAAAGTGAACAAAAATAATTGAGGTTGCTCAACATGGATGAAATTCTGAGAACAAAAACTATCAACATCTAAGATTTTTTTGGAATCAGAAAGAAACAGGCATTCACTATTGCCTTATTATACAACTCCATTCTCACTTATAAGTAAACATCAACACCTATCGGCAAACTGCCTGAATTAAAACGAATCCTGTTTACATTCAGGGAGCATTGCTATGGTATTCTAAATAAAGAGAAATTTTGATTGAAAATATGTTTACCTCAGAGCATGGTAATCACAGCTTGGGGCATAACAAATCTGAACAACAAGTTAGACACAAAAATACAAACCCTTGAACACAGGGGACCAGTATGAGTTTGTCCTTGATTCTCACTTTCAGTCTCATAACAGAATTGCTGGATCCGGGGGTTGAAGAAACTAAATTTGTCACCACAGGGTTTGAATTAGTGAAAGTGCTTGCCAATTGGGTACTGGGTGTTAAGTCAGGCAAGCTTCCAGGGAATTGGTTTGGTTTTGAGAATTGGGTCATTGTAAGTTGTCTTGATTTAAGTTTCAATCTTTGTGATCTGTCTATGGGATGTCTTTCATCTCCTTGGACATTGGAGTTTGTTGAACTGTCTGAATCAATTGAAGCCCAGTTATTGTCGTTACCTTCAAGATCATAATTTCCAAGGTCATTTACTGTAGGTAAAAAGTTTATTCCATCTGAGGAGTTACTGTTTTCTTCATACAAATCTCCCCTTTGCAAAATAGTATTATCTGTTTCACAATAAGTTCTTGCTTTATCATTTCTATATTTGGTACGTTTTCTTTCAGAAGGTATTTGTAATGCACTTTGAGGAGCACTACTTCGTTTTCTTTTTCCGATAGTTGGCATGTCATCAATTAGCCATTCATCAACAGTTTCCCCTTCACTTAAGAGGGCTGGCTTCTTAGCTGATGTCATTGATTGTTGAGTTGAAGGTTTCCTAAAAGAAGAATTAAAAGAAAACATATAAGAAAATCTACAGGGAAAGTGTGACATCAACTGCCACTACAAAATAATAGTTGGTTCAATGTACATGCAAATGAGCATGTATTCTTAATACTGATGCAGTATACCTTGTAGCCGCACTTCCCAGACTTGACATGATTTTTTCATACTCAGCCCTCCCAGCTTTTGGAGCAGTATATGCTTGTGTCAAAAATTCTGAATCTGAATTGCTGTGTGAAGGAGAAGTAGGTGGTCTATTTGAACAAGACCTAGGAAAAACAAATGACCAGTTAGTTGATATAACTGTAAAATCATTACAATTAAAAAACATGTACCAAACAAAACCACATAGAGTAACATAGGAAAAAATGAAGTTTATGTATGTTGTGTAATGGAATATAACGCCATTTTAACAGCTATACACAGATTCAATGAGGTAATAATGCCATGATATTTTATTTTTGTGGGTACTTCTTGGAATAGATCAAAGCTGATATTTAAGATTAACACATTGGATAAATGTGTTTCTACATTTTTTTAAGAATATATAGAGATATCCAAAATCTCCTTCCATCTTTTATAACAACATCAACATCAGGATCCTATCGATGTGGACTAATGTAATCTTGAACCATTTAATTGGTGTTTGAGGCACTTACAAACTTTCTCTATTTTCCTTTTCTGTGTCACTAGAATCTGACTCATCTTCTCCTCGTCTGAGGTTCAAGCTCTTCTTTTCCTTTCTTCTTGATCTTCTTACAAGATCAGGCAAATCTTCTTCATCTATCACATCAGAATCCCTATTCAATATTTCTATTCTTTCTGGCAAGTTTGGGTTTCCACCTAGAAAAAAAACACATTAAAACACAGTTACAGAAAACTGCAATCTACCATATGATACATTAAACTGAAACAGAAATATGGAACACACAGATGAATTCACTCTAGGGACTTATTCAATAGACCCTCTAAAATTGTATAGATATTTCCATCTCTTGGATCAGCAATCCCGCACAGTAAATCAGGATTTTTATTTCAATGCATATGGTCTGTCCCTTGAAATTTTCGCAGTTTCTATGATCTTCTTTTTTTTACTTGTAGGAAGTGCTTCTGAACAAAAATTAAAGTTGAATCGGCCCCTGGTTTAAGACAAAATGTTCAATTTTCATTGTAGCAAGCCCCTACCTTTAATGACTTTTCTCAAAAGGTTTTCAATAGATTTGATTTGTAAAAGTTCATCTTTTGAAAGAGTTTCTTCAGAATTTTTTCTGTAATTCATCAAACAGTCCAAGGCTGTGTTACCCTGCAAGAAAAACAACAATTGATTAAACCTGAAATCCTCACCAAAGAACCAGTAGTCTTTCACTAGTTTGAGTTATGTCCATGTATGGCCAGAGGGTTGTTTGTATTCATAAACTGTGTGGCAAGAAAGAAAACAAAGTGATCCTTTTTCTTTAATACTTACTTGGTCACACTTTGCATGTACATTTGCTCCTCTTTTAACCAACAACTCAATCACTTCAAGATTGCCACATCCAGCTGAATCATGGAGGGGTGTAATGCCATCACACAAGCGGCCTCCTCTATCATTAATGTCTGCTCCATGTTCAAGCAAGTACTCAACTACTTCAAGGTTGTCATGATTTGCTGCTTCATGGAGGGGTAACCAACCACAATAATCTCTTGGGTTCACTGGGTGATTCTTTAAATCAAGATTTATTTAAATAAATTAGAGAATTTAAAGAAGAAAAAAACTTCTTGGCAAAAGTTAACCCTTTTTCAAGAAAAATGAATTTGTGTAATGCATTGAAAACTAGTTTCTAGCATCATCCAAGGGAAAAAATGATGGTGGGTTGAAACAAACTGGACAGTTTTCATTTCTTTGGTGAAATTGCAAGTAAAAGAAGTACCTTTTCAATTAAATTTTTCACTTTTTTTATGTTTCCTTCAATACAGGCTCTGTGAAGTTCGGTTTCTCCCTTTTCGTTCCTCTGAAATAAAAACAAGAAGTTTTATACAACATTCCAACTCTTTGCACCATAATATATTTGCTTTGCTATATATATATACCTGAAATTACAGGTTCTGCTGCATAATAAATAAATAGTAGCAAATCAATAAAACTAAAATAGAGATACCTTGACTGACTTCATGCGATTTCTTCTGGATCTCCCAATTGTATTAGCATCATTTTCTTTGGTTCTATCAAATTCCTCATTTTCACTCTCATCTAAAATAAGGTATCAAACGTTTTAAAATAAGTTATTACACAGCACACTAATGAACAGCACTATGTCAACCAATTTTCAGTCAAGATTTAATTATCTATATTGGAAGTGGAATAAGAATAAAACATTCAACCTGAATCTGATAAATCTTTAACATCTATATCACTGTCTTCCGATGGAAGGTCTTGGCTTTCTTCTCTACCTTCCAAGTCGTCATCAGTCAAATTATGTCTTGACATTAAATCATCTAGATCCCTTTTAGTGTTGCATTCTTCATCATTCAAATGAAACTTATTTTGTACCTCAGCGAGAGCATTTAAAGCAATGCACTGAAAATAGATAGTAGACAAACCTTCAATTTTTTTTATGGTGATGTACATCTTATCAAAATCAAGCATTTAAGATTATGTATTTCCTAGCAAGCATACATGTAGTGGCTGTAATGTTTGGTGGGTGAATAATTTTTGGAAAAATTGAGTCTACATGTATAGAACAAGCAAAATAAAGTTAAAAATCAATTTAAAATAATTATGAAAAATGAATACCGCTACTGTCACAAGAAAATCCAATAATTTCAAAGATGTTCTATATATCTCACCTGTAATTTGATTAAGTTTGCTTCCTTTGCTAAATCCAATGCAGAACCATAGGATTTGTTAATTTCATCAAACGTCTGACCACTGTCAAACTGAGCTGATGCAATATTCAACCATGACTGACATTCCTAGAAAAAACATAAATCAATAGCATTGATTTATACTACAGAAAAACAATGAAGATATAACAAAACAAATTTTAAACATAATTTTACAATTTTGATTCTTCAAAGGCCATTGTTAATTCAATAATGTCAGATACACGTCCTTGTGATAAAACATCTCCATCAGTATCGGGGGTCAATTTACTTTTTCTTCCCTTTGACTCACTAACATGATTACTTAGAAAAATGGATAAAATCTCAAAATGTCTAAGGGTCCCCCCTATATTATGTAATGTGACAAAAGCAGCAGGTCCCTAAATCAAATCAATCCTCTAGAATACAGTTGTTATTACCTCTTTTTTGTCTCCTGAATGATATTGCAATTCTTTGGTAAAGTACTCAATAGCTTTGTTGTACTCCCTAAGGTCTGAGTATGTTTGGGCAAGTGAGTTCAATATTGGAATGAAGGCTTGTTGAGAGAGATGTAATTCTTCTGCACATTTCAACTAAAAGAAAATGAAAGTATGTTTTTTGTGAAGTTTGATAACGCAAATTTATGGAGAAAAAGCATTAGACGCAGGAGAAATATTAAAATAATTAATAAAGTATTACTACGAAAGCTTTTCTAAACTGAACTACAGTAGAACCTGCGTTATAAGACCCCCTAGGATCACCGGAGAAAAGGTCTTATGAGGGAGGGAGCCTTATAACAGAGGAGGTCTCAAGAAAAACTAGGTTGTGTTTATATTACATGTACAGGAACAAAATCCAAATATGTTCAGCTTCATTTTTATGTTTACCAATTTTCATCCACACGGTCTACATATTCAAGCGATTGTATTGAAATCGCATATACTAAGAAAAAGGGATAGTGATTGTAGCAAAACAAGCCAATTAAGGGTAGAAACATGAGTCACTTCCTCTTTCATCTTACAAAACCTCTTATAAAACGCATGACTTGTTGAACTTCCAGATTATTTCTTTTTAAATTCCTATAATTATGACATATCTTTGTAAACATTGTCCACATTACAAATTGTAAGTTTTTCGTGTCAAACTAAAATAAAATACTATAATAAATACAATAATTAAAAATATTATAGTATTTTTTAAGTTTGACATTAAAAAATACTCGGTCATAGAGAAAAACATGGATGTCCATAAGATATTTACATATATTTGCTATAAATGTCCATACCATATTTTGATAATGCTGTACTGCTGTCTGGAAGAATCCTAGCCCAGAGAGAATGTCTCCAAGTTTTTCATAAAGTGGCATTCTTTCTTTGAGGTCATTCTCTGATTTTTCATCCAAGGCTCGACTAAAATTTTCTAGTTTAATGGCTACATAGATGAAATTACAAAAAGAAAGTGAATGTTACTTTTTATGAACTTGCAAATAGGCTATGCTAGGAATGATGACTTGAAAATAACTTGCTTCTCACAATTTCAAAAAACTGATGTACAAATACTGTAATTTTTTATCATTGTTTCAGCTAGGCTTTTGATATACATGTATATCCGGAGTCACAAAAAGTAAACAAACAAATAAAACAAACATTATTGATCTGCACATTATAAAACAAACTTATGAGATCCAAAGAACTTTAATGTATCGGCATGCCCAATATATATTTTAGCTTGTGTGACTTGCACTCATATTCAGTCATATAAATGAAAAATGAAAAATTCAATATTATCATATCTTGCCTATGTAGTACTCCCTCTATTGGTTATCTCAATGTTTATTGAGAGATAACTTATCTTAAATATGATTCATTTGAATCATCTTTAAATTTCATTATAAATCAATGACAATTAACATAATTTTAGAAAACGATAAACAGATCTATTGAAAGTTTATTGGGAAAGGAACATTTCAACAACTCAATATATTTTTGTACACCTAGAGATCTAATCTACTTTATCTAAACTTCAGTATCCTTACTTTTATTCAAGGTATCCTGCATGTGATCTGTTTCAATCCAAGAGTTAGTTCCCAATTTGAAGACTTTCTTCAGACATCTTTTGGCTGCAGCATAATCACCAAGTTGAAGAAAATACTGAAATTGAAAATTATAAAATTCAATAATAAATTTCAAAGCATATTTTATTACATACAGACAAGTGAAGTTTTTTGGGGCCTTGTTATTTTGACAAAGGTATAATTTTTTTACACTCACATTAAATGAATTTAAATACCAATCTGACAATCAGGTATTTATAATAATAAATCTTTATTGTCAAATAGAACAATTGTGGTACATTTGAAATTCTTTGTACCAAATTACACTGCCAGTCGCCTATGTTACAATAAGAGGCTGTAAAAGCTGTAGATAGTTGAAATCGGGTACAATCAGGAAGCCACCTTGTAAGCAAAGTAACATCATCCCATTGCCAATCAGGTCTCAAATCTTAACTCACCAGTGCCCTTTGCCTATGTGCTTCATACTGTCCACGTTTACTTTTTTGTTTTTCTGCACATTGTAGTGCGAGGTTCATATATCTAAGGGCTTGACTAAAATTTCCAGCCTTTTGGTACATGCCTGCAAGAGAGTATTGACATCTGAAAGAGTCTTCCAGCAAGTTGTGCTTTCTAGAATGAAGGAAAGAACAATCAGTCAAATTCTATATGTTCTAATCTACTACTATAACCACACCTATTTATAACACTACATATTTACATAATTGATACAGAAAATATTTTTTACAGGATATAACAACCTTAAATACCAAGTTTGTGTCTGCAATGCTAAATTTGGGAAATATTATATCCAATTGATATAACAAACAAATCTGACATATTCCTTTTAGAGCCTGAGTCACTTAAAGACAAGTATACACTTACTGCGTCAAAGCAATGGCTTGTTTCAAAAATTCTGAACATTCTTGGATGTTCCCTTTGCTATCAAAAACAAGACCTGGAAGCAAAAAAATATTAAGGATCAAGTTTGACAAAAGTTACAGAATAAAAAGAAGAACATTTTGTTACCGTTTGAACTGATCAATCAGTCAAACTTAAACTTGACTCTACATTATCTGTGAAAAACCTACCGAGATTCAAGAGAAGTCTTGCTTTCATTTCTGCATACTCATTTTCCTTTACAGTTGCTTTTAGTCTAGCACATATTTCAAGACTTTTTAAGAAGGCCCTTTCTGCACTTTTCAGGACATCTTTGTCACCTGATCCCAAATCTTCCCATTCCTTGAGTAGTGTATTCCCTCTTGTTGCATAGGCTCTCTGTAATTCCAAATCATTTTTACAATCTTTGGCCAATTGGATGTATATATTTTGGCTTTTAGCAGCTTCCTCATACTTCCCAAGCTCTGTTAAACATTCACTTATGTTTCTGTGAGAAATAGCATGTCCTATTTTGTCTTCTAGAGCTTCACAAAGTTGCAGTTCATGTTGATGCTCCAATATAGCTTCTTCATATTTTCCTTAAATGGACAAATGATTGATTATTTTATATTTTCAATCATGTTGGTGGACTGAGTAATATAATACATTTAATTTGATTACTGTAGATCAGAATTTTACTGCATATTTTTCCAGCATAACTTCTTTAAATTGTATGTATATAGTTTTTAAGTCTTGTATTCACATAATTATGTGTTTGCACTACTTTACAGTGATTTTCTGGCAGGTACATTATTGCTTTCCCATCAGATCTGTGCGTAGTATTCTTGCAGAAACCTATAACAATGTGTCAATCCTCGTGGTCCTATATGACAATAGTTATCACATAATACCAAGAAACTCTATAATTTTGCAAGACACCAACAATACATTACTAGAAAAATTTACCTTGTCTTGCCAAAAGTTTTCCTATGTAATTGCTATACTGAGCAACTTCGTTCAAATTGTTTCTTTTCTCTGCTTGTCTTCTTTCTTTTTTCAGTCCTTTTAACATAACAAGATGAGAAAATTACTCCAGTCGTTAGCTATCATGAACACTATTACAAATAGAGTATCAATCTACTGCATACAATTAGTATTTCTAATATGTTTGTAATTCATACGTATTAATAAGGCATGCTATAATAAATGTGTACTGTCTCTAAATCATATTCATAGGCTAATGCGAATACTGAAAATACCTTGGCAAGTATACATTTGGTGAGCATTTGAATGTAAACAGTAAAGATATGCTTTGGTAACATTTGACTTCGACTATAAATCTAGTGTCTTCACAATATTTTAAGGAATCGTTGTACGGTAGCTACTGTTAATATAAATCATCCTTGTAAACAATGTAAAACATGTTGTGGACGAAACGTTGAAAGTCGTCTGTCAGTGTCAGTTTTGACATCTACAGAATTTGTGAATGATCTTCGCTTATAATACCATTATGTAACTAGAAATGTATAGGAAATATTGCATATGCGTCCTTTGTAATGCTTTTCGTCATCATCTCAGATACTTACTTGCTATTTCTCTATCATCCATTTCACATTTTCGGAGAGAATATCCCGCGCTTGCTTTTAAAGAAACCGGAAGTTGAAATGATTACACAGTACACCTCGAGCACTCAAATAAGCGGTGCGGTGGGGTTGTTGTTGTTTGAGGGAGGGGAGGGGGGGATAATAACGAAATTATTTAGTACCTTCATTTTGTTAGTCACTGTTTATGTTAAGTACGTTTATTGTTGGAAAAATCGAAGGGAAAATTAATTGAAGCTTTACAATTATTTGGTTCATATCAAAGTTGCAAACTAGTAATGAGATAAAAGGGTTTTTTGCACTAAGGGCTGTCATGAAAATATATGTATCTTCTCGAGTAAACTGCAGTACAATGGCACTTGGTAAAAAGTGTCCACTCATTGAGCAAATTCTTCCAGTCTACTTTTGAATTTAACATCAATAAAACTTGACTTTCTTTTCATGAAATATATTTTATTCATCTATCAAATTTCTAGTCATAAGCAAATCACTATTTATTTGGTTAAATTGTATTTCAATGAAAATCTGAAAAATCACTACAACAAATGGAAAAAAAATTACAAACTGTGCAAAATATCTAAGGATTCAGAATATATTTGACTCTTCAAAATTTTAAAAAATACAAGTATGTTGTGCATGTGTACTCAAATTTTTTTTTTAATTGTTGATATATTTTTTTTCCATAAAGATATCAATTGCTTGCAAAACATTTCAAGAACATCTCTATATAACACCATTTAATCAAAACGAAAAAGAATAAAATGTGATACTCAGTAACAATTTCTCATAACAATTGGAACAGGTAACACAGTTGAGATTTTTCTTCCATTCACACAGAAAAGATCAATGGACAAAAATTTAAGCCTTGTAACAATGTCTTACACAATTTTCAGCAGGTAACACAGTTGAGATTTATTTTACATTGGCAAAGGTCAAACTTCCTCGTAGATATGAGGAAACTGCATTATGTAATAATCTTGTAAATTTTAAAAGACTAATTATGACCATTCCACAAACTTGAGCATTGGCCTAAGTGAAAACCTTATCATCAGTTTTAGAATTAACAACTTTATTCATCACATGAAAAACTTTGCAGTAGATATAAGGTTTCATCAATAGGTAAAAACCCATACAGCTTTAAGTATTAATTTTATGGCACATTTCCAGCGCATGGGTTTAACCTGTGTGACAATAAAACAGATGTTTAAAAAGAAAGGCATTTTGCAAGCAGTAAGCATGTCATTATCTATCACAATAAAAAATCCAAAAATGAGGTAACTGTGACATGAACATAAACATTAAAGGGTTGTCCTTGAAAGTACTGATAATTCTTTCTAGTACATTGTACTGCTCACATTCCCTCTCACTTGGTAATAACATTTAAAATTTGCCTTAAGCTTTATGTCCATGATGCTATTCATGGGTCAATATACTTTTTTTCTCAGAGGGACCAGCAAACATAATTATTTTAAATTTTTTTTAAGGGTCCCCATCCTATACTTTATAAAGGGGTGAAAACTGTCCTTCCCTCAAGTAAACTGAACCCTGCTAAAAATTCAACAGTATACCTGCATACATTAACATCTTCTCAACAGCTTTAATTTCCATGGATAATAACAATAAAGCTAAACATTGTACAATCACAAGAAATATTGGCTTATCTTCTATCTATAAAAAATAACAATTTGATCATATACTCTTTTCAATCAACTACTTGAGAGATATATAACAGGTAAAGAAACAAACTATTGATACTGCCTCTAACATATAAAACTTCAAGCAAGACTTAAATTTCTTGAAGATTTAAATAAAATCCTTAATAAGCATGCTAAAACATAAGTATATAATTGAATATATACTTTTTAAAGCTGTGTGTAGCCTGTGTTTTTATCGAGATCTATCAACTGCATTAACAAGTGTTTAACTAAAAATGAAAGTTACACGCATACATGTATATTGTACATTTGTGACTTCAATTGCAAATATTTCTCAGTACCAAATACCAAGACATGTAGCTTTGTGCCAATTAGCTAGTAAAAACAATTATACAAACTAACAAAACAATTTAACGATATCAAATCAAAAAAATAATCTAACACAGCATAAAAGTACATTATTTTCTTTTGACTTTATGTAGTTTACAATCTACAATTTAAAGAATTTCAGCTCTAATAAGACCTACTTGAATCAAATGTATACTAAGAAAACAATCATTTTAATTCTACAAAATAACTAATATATAACATATTCTATAAAGCATACAAAGGAAAATTCTCCTTACACCATAACAACCATAAGCCTTTTTACTTATTTTCGTCAATAACAATTTGGCAAGACACTTAACATGACGTTCACCTCTGGAACAAATCCTCAAGGCACTGATAACATCCTTCAAAATGCATTTCATTTTTTTGGAAATTAATTGATAACATCATTGTCACACTATCTATTTATCAAAACCATTGATCATTTACTCTACATGTTTTATATTCTCAAAGGATCTGTGCCAGATGTATTTTTTACATTCTATGTTTCTATTTCCCCAATAACCTTTGTCACCAACAATTTCATGTCATCACCCCGTTGTTTTCCGGTCTCTAAAACCTCTTCATGATTAGCAGTTTCAGCACTGTCTTCATCCAAAATGCACATGTTGGTAACAAGTGCGAGCCCTAGACATTTTATACCACAATGCCTTGCAACTGTTACTTCAGGAGCTGTACTCATACCTAGCAAAGAAACAAAGAATTTGAGAGCAATGACAAATAGAATCATTTATGTCGTGTTTTCTTGGAAATATTTGCTCTTATAAACAAATTTAAATAAATTAACATGAGTTTGCAATATAACATTTACCATTTTTTTACTGATCAAGCCTGTTTATTTTTTCTTTACTAGAGAAATAATGTAATTGTATTATCATATTTGTGGTGTTGTTGTTGCACAAAAAAGTAAATTTTTAAAATCTTTGAAAATGTTGGGAGATTTTAAATGGCTATTTTCTATTGCATTCTATAACTAACCTGTCACATCTGCACCTATAAGTCTGATTAGGCGACACTCTGCTACAGTCTCGAAGCATGGGCCTCCTTGTACTGAATAAACACCTTCTTGAAGAAAATGAGAGAAGTTCAAATCCTCTGCAATTTTCTTTGTAATTTTCCTTAGTTCACAGTCATAAGCATCTGACATGGCAGGGAACCTAGGGCCAAACCTGAAAATAACATCTCATAATTATATAAAACATCAGTTGCTCTGAAAAACAACAACACTAGAGAAGAAGTAGAAAAGTACCAACAACAACTTAAAAAAGCAATAAAATAGATACTGATGTGGATTCACACTTCAACAAATAACTCTCTGTTAGATACAAAGAGCAAAAATGACTCCAATTAAAAATCGGTTTTTATTTCACTAACAGAATATGCGCCTACAAACCTTTCATCATTGGGACCTACTAAAGGATTCTGACCAGCCAATCCCAGCAGATTAATGTGATCTTTGATCAACATAATATCACCAGCCTTATATGATGGATTCAGTCCCCCACATGCAGTTGTTAAAATGAGAGTTGTAATTCCAATCAATTTCATAACTTTGATAGGGAACGTGATCTGTTTTTCAAAGGAGAGGAATAAATTACTACACAAAATACATGTACTACAATCATATATGCCATGAAAATGAAGATATAACATACAATAATAATAAAAAGAATAATTACTTTATTTTTGTAGAGTGCTAGATATTTAACCTAAAGTTGATATAATTCTTTTGTCTTTTATTCCTACAAACTTCATGCTAGAAAAATAGATTCACCCACTGTTTTGAAATCACATCCTTCATAATAATGGATTCTCCCTTGCATGACCATGCAGCTTTTTCCGTTCAATGTTCCAAATAATAGTCTACATGCATGTCCCTTAACTGAAATGGACACATGTATACAAGATATTTATATACAGGTACATTGATCTATATAATGTCAAAGTCATATTGGTTCTGCTAAAACATAAAAGAATAACAATCAATAATAAATGTACTAAAAAAATTAATAACTATTCAAACATCTTCTATATCTGAAAGTTACATATTTCTAGAAATAAAATATTGGTAGGATAAACTCATAAATGTGCTGCAGCTTTAAACAACTTTGGTTGTATTCCCCCCTGTGCAAACAAATTAAAACCAATTTTAGAGATAAAGAAGAAGACTATTAATTACAGAAATTCAAATAAAAATAAACTAATGAGGTTACTTCAATTGAAGTAAATAGTTATTATGAGTGTTATGTGGTTGATTTTCCAGTTACTCTAAGCATATTTTAAAGTGATCCAACATTGAGATTTATGTGACGGTAAAAGGGAATCCATTTCTCACCAATAACTTTAAATTTGGGACAATAAATAACATGGTGCGTGGAGATCTTTCTATAATATAACAAGTTTCATCATTCATCATACCTGAACCAACTGGGAAATTTGGTATATCTTTGTAATCAAACTTGTCCACATCTTCCAAGACATCTGCAAGACCACCAAGTCCCGAGCCACAGATTATTCCAATTTCTGGTTCATGGCTTGTTTTCATCTTTAACCAGTTAGCCGTCCATTGAGCTGTCTCGTAGGTGGAACTTTAAGAGTGAAAATTGTGATAGAAGTTGAAATAATTAAACACTAGGGCAAACAAATTTGAGGTAGGTATAGAGTAGGGGGGGGGGGGGGGGTCTGATCCCAGTTCCCAAAGAATCAAAAATCAAAATCCCGAAAAATCAAACAGCAAATAAGCCTTATAAGGACACCCCCAAAT
>JAVSBT010450137.1:0-10008 GCA_033118115.1 Pharyngocirrus eroticus
GAATATATCAAAATACATGCCAATACACACAATCACCCCCAGGGTAATGTGAGGGTGATGGTGAGGTTGTGTGTGGAGGGGGGGGGGGGGAGGGGTACCATTTTTAGTGCATGAAGAGGGGACTGTTATTTTGTTGTTGTTGTCAAGGTACCATGAATTTGCAAAGGGAATACACGTATTTATGCTATGTGGCGGTCACAACATTGACAATAAACATGAACTATTTATAAACCATAACCACTTGTATAGAGGTTGTTGAACAAAATGATATGAAATTTAAATGAAAGACTAAACTTTTTGTATGCACTGTGTGAAAAGAATAATGAAATTTGTTGCAACTTTCTTTAAAAACAGTGTCTTTAGCACTAGATGGCATTGACGATTGGAAAGTATTGACCAAAAAAAAGAAAGTATAAAAAAATGTTGAAATAAATGAAATGGTCCTAAAAGAACAAAATGTAACAAGATGAGTAGTTTTTAAAAAAGTAACATTTTTATTCAATGATAAAACATCTTTGAAAGCCAATGTTCCCATTGACCAATTAGACTCCAAACTATGTACTAATAAACCTAGTCTTCCCTTGCTACATTTTAATGTATAACACATTCAACATAGGCTGTGGTTCGACACACCTTTAGGAATTGATTAGAATCGATTTAAGCTCTTTTTTCTCAAATCAATTGAATACCTTGGCTTAAAAATGGGTCTTTTTAACTACAACAATGTGTAGATATAAATGGTTCAAAAGTGTGTCTGGAAGCAAATTCAAACCAAATGCATGTAAATAAGTCATTAAAAGGGGTATTAGCTCTATTTAAAAAGTGTGTCTTACCACAGCCAATGTTAAGATCAACATTTTGAATATATGGTACATGTACTTCTGGCTATATATTCAACATATAAACCTACAGCACACAAATACATATCAGAAAACAATGGTCTACTATCATTAAATACCATATGTACCTATCGAGATCATGTTTTCATTTTCTGTTTGATTGATACATACATGTATCTGGAAATGGTATCTTTTTAACTTTTAGAACATTTTTTTGGAATGTTTTCATTGTGAGAAAAAATGAATTGGTCTGTTGCATCAGTCAACCAACTAAGCAATATGGAATGACTATTTTAAAAGTCTGATCAAGAATGATGAAATGTTCTTCGTTTTATTTTACTAGTCTGTTTTATGGAATCCTTGAACCATGATTGATTTTTGAACCATTCTTTGGATTTGAAGAATATCAATTGGTACATCTTTAACTGCATATTCCATTCCCTGAAAAGTGAAATGAATAAGAGACACCACTTTAAAGACTAAAAACATAGTTAGAGAAAATTATGTGCACTTAAAACAGAATATCTAATTCAGAATTAGACAAAAAATGATTTCTAGATGAATGGCATTCTCTATATTGTATATATTGGAAACAAGCATTTATTACAAAGTGATTCTAACCCTGATATTTCCATCTGCACCACAGGTCTGATACAGTGGTTTAATTTCTTTGAGAGAAGGAAATCTTGCATATCGTTTTGCTCTTCCACTCGGCTTTGGTTTCTTCATATGTGCATTTGCAGGGCAGAGTTGTTTGACATTTCTACCTGAAAATTAAAACAGAATTAGTCTCTTAAATATCTGTAAAAACTCAAATCTGTGAAAATCAAGTTTGGAAAGTAACTAATGGGGAAATATAAGAGCCTGTAAAGAATACAGACAATCATTAGCAAAGAAGAATGCATCCAGGGAAACCATTGACTATGTAACCAACTGTTGCAAACAAAGTTTTATTAACCTTAATGTTAGAAAGACCAATACAAGGAGGTCTTTGTGGAAAAAACATAGACATATTCCTGTTTTGATTGACCAATCTTCAGTTGCTATTGTGGACAGTGTTAAATATCTGGGATGCCATATTGACAAAGATTTATCCTGGGAAGACCACATTCATGAAACAGTTAAAAAATCCACCAAAAGAATGAATTTCCTAAGATGCCTTAAAAAATGAATGTCAACAATAAAATTCTTCGAATGTTTTACCTATCCACAATACCCAGTATCATTAACTATTACAATTGTTTTAATGTACAGCGCCTTTGAGCATGTTAGAAATATGAAAAGGGCGCTATAGAAATGTTTTTTTAATAATGATAATAATAATAATAATAATAATAATAATAATAATAATAATAATAATAATAATAATAATAATAACTATGCCACCCCAGCCTGGTTCCACTGCAGTAACAGTAAACAGAAAGCCTACCTGAACAAAGTCAGAAGGAAAGCCTGCAAATTAGCAAGCCATAGCCTTCCAGAATTCCAATTCACATGCAACAAAAGAATCCTAAAACTAGTAGGAAATATTAAAGAAGATCCAACAGACCCTTTCAACCCTGTATTCAAGATGTTATCCCACAATAGAAGACTCGAGATCTTTGCCATCAAGAACTAACAGGTTCAAAAACTTGTATGTTCCATCCAGTATAAGACTTCTTAATTACACACATAACTTTTTCATAAGTGCCCTAAGCCACCAGTACAACTAGCATTTGTTCATCATGTTTAATCCAGATGTGTATTGCTTCTCTGTTTTTTTGTATGATAAGTATCATTGTTCAATCTTTTTAATTGTTCTACAAGCACCATATCTCTTAATTTGTATTGTAAGTCGTTTGTCTATGGTGCTATTTATCTATAACTAATTGGTGCTACCCTCATATTAGTTCGGAATATTGTATAATTACATGTATGTAAATTCAATCTGTAAGTCACAGACCCTCTTTTAAATCTCAAGTTAAATGGTGATACCACAATACCCATCAGGTTGATTAGGTTAATATTTTATTTCTGTATCTCTTTGTTTTAGTTTAGTTTAGTTTAGTCTGGTTTTACTCTATCAATGTAAATAAATTGACCTATAAGGCAGCAGAATTTGCACTTTTCTGATCATGTAGTATCTATATTCACTATGTAACCACCAGCATAAATTCCAATATCCATATATTGGCCAATAAAATAAATCTTAATTCTTATCTTATCTTATCTTATGTCATATTTTTTTACTAACAGCTCTAATATAGCTCTTGACCGATACATTTAGCAAGTGTTCATGAAAACAGCCTCTGACTTATCAGCCACCTTACATAAAGAAGAAGAACTAATGATACCTTTAAATGTATTTTCAATTTGACGGCAAACATCTTCCTCATTCACCGCTCCATATTTGTGATAGTATTCTCTAACAATCTGATTGACCTGATTCATCAAATGTGAAAGAGAGGCTTCCTCTTGAGCACTTCCAATGATAACCTAAAATAGTTGAAAAAGACTTCCAAGTATGAATAGACATGTTCATCAGCCAACATCTAAGAAAATAAGTAGTGATATGAGTCAAAACAATATTTGGTCTGATTGAGCCCTCTTTGTTTCACAGAATTGTATGGCTACATTGTGTCACTTTAAATAAAAGAGAACAGCTTTGGTAACCATCAGTGCAAACAGGAGTTCTTGTAACTATAAACTTTATTTTCATGTTTGGAATTAAAAGTTTGAAAAAAAAAGACCAACCTATTTATGTTGAAAAGCCAAAACAAACTTTAAGTATGAATGGTTGAGCCAAAAAACTTTCTTATTTCAATAAATTCATTAACAACCCCCAACCCCCTTTTCTGTTTACTTAGTTTTTACCTTTGACAGTAAACTTGCATCAGATAATGGAACATATTGTCCACCAGTAATGATTGTGAAAGCAACCATAATATCACGATAACTAGTAATACTTGGTTCAGCCCCAACAACAAATAATGTGACACCTTTCTCTGCAAGTTTATTGCACAAAGCAATGGGATCATTTCCACAGGGACAACCTAAACAAGAAAATGAAGAGCTATAAGAAACTATATTCACACTTAAGGAAAATAATATTGATAAATAAATTAAGAAGTGTTTCATTTAAAACAGAGTGTATACAAGATTATTTTTCTGGATGTAGACTACATAACATGTTTATCAATGATACTGTTCAAAATTCAAAAAAGATTTGGCACTGATACATTTTCATAAACTATTGTTATCACATACCATCAGGATAGGTGTCCCCACTGCTACATATTCCATGTGGTGGAGCATCTGCCACTAGAACACACATCTTTATATCTCCTCTCCAATTCAAATTGAAGGCATCATGCAATCCATCTGCAATGGCTTCCGGAGTATCACCACCTTGTTTACACAGGGATGATATACAATTAACAAAATAATGACAACTGACATTGACAATCACTAAACAGCTATACTTTTATCATGAATCGTTGAATCAATTTAATCTAAATTAAGTAAAGCTGAAATAGGCCATAATTATTCAAAATCCATCTGCTAATAAAAAGGTTATGTTTTAAAAAAAGACAGACTGATAGTATTTTATTGATAAATGCACATAATCATAGTTTACCTCCACCAGCTGATGAACCAGAAAGCCAATCTTTCATTTCTTGTAAAGAATTTGAAAACCCATGGGCTCTTGAAACATAGTCGTCTGTATGATCCCTGTATTCAACCAAGGCAAACCTCACATTGTACTGTCCATCTCTTTGAATAACGCTGGATATATTTGTGATTCCCTACAGAGAAAGAACTATGTGTTGTAAATAAGAAGGGTTGGAATAATATAGGTTGGCAAGATATGTGGACTGTACCCCTTGCCAAACAATTGTAATATATTATACTTTAGCAAAAGTGGAATGCCTAAAATGGAAAATTGATAAAGAAGGATTCTTTGAAAGTGGGTAAAAAATGATAACTGGCAGTTTAAGATTATGTTTAAATATTGTTTAAAATTAACTTAATTAATTCTAATTTGGACAAGACATTCTACAAACTTTGGAAATCTGATTTTTCAGCATATTTGCTATAATTACTAATATGTTCCACATCTTATTTTTATTATGACATTAATAGACAATGACTGTTGTGATTTTGATGATGATTTAGATTTAGATTGATGTTTTAGATGATGATGATATGATTGTGGTGGTGATGTACATGCACAGCTGTAGGTTTATTCAGCTCTATAATTGTATAGATTTATCATAATACATAAAACAGCAATGGTAATTTTGATATAATCTCATCTACAGGCTACTTTGTAAATGATCAATCAAATACATTCAAATAACCTAAACCTAGATGCATATTCTGCACATCCAGAGTAGATCAACATTTCAAAAATGCTCAATGTTGTGTACGATATACATGTATACAGTGTATGATATGTTCAAAAATAATGATAAAGTCCAACACAAAATTTTATACACGTACTGTGCATAAGGAAAGTTTTACTTTCAAATCTACTATTTTATTGATATGTTCATATAGACAAGTTATTGAATGGTTCAGAGTTTAGGGATGGCAATACTAATATACCGCTATACTTACTTCTCTGGCAGCTGCTATATATGATCCCATACTCCCCGTACAGTCCATTAAAAACGCTAAATCCAATGTGTGTGTCATTTTGCCCTTTACAAGAAATACAAAAGAGCTTTGTGTTTTAATTGTCAAAATGATGTAGTAAGACACATATTCATGGTATCGGCTAAATTCGCACTTTGAATAACCACCCACGTGACATGGTTATTCCCTACACTTTCACTTTCTGGGAAACTGAGGACACATTGTCGATACACACAAGAAACGCAATGGTTACTACATGTACAAACACGTCAACAACGTTCCTGTGCCCTAGACACATTGTGGAGTTTTATTATGAGGGGGAAGGGGGGGGGGCGACCCCAGAGTCCCAGAAAATTAAAACCCAAATCCTAGATCCCAAAGAACCAAAATCCAAAATGCCATATATCTCACCCATAAAAACCCAAATCCCAGATCCCAAAGATTCAAAATGTTCTATTCCCAATCCCATTTAATTCACCCATAAATCCCTGAACCTGGCTGCCTATCATGAAGTGGCTATTCTCATATACAGCAGTTTAATGAATTACTTTTTAATATAAAATTGAATAAATATGAAAAAGGCAATTCTTTTTTTTATTTTTGAGAAATTTTTATTCTTATTCTACAACCAAAAATTATATACAATCACAACGACGTTTTGGTTGTAGAATAATTTTAAAAACATTCTAATTTTTTTAAATAATTACCACGGCAACCTGATGAAACTTTTCCAAAAAGGCAATTCTTTTACTATTTCATACTATTGTTTATTTGCTATCAAATCTAGTACATGAGCATTATAATGTATGAGATGCTTTATTGCACAATACTTTGTGTAATTCTGTAGTTTCAAAGATTGAACATTTGACATTTATGAATTCTGCTCATCTCTGTACTTATTCTACTTTTGAAATGTATTTCTTTGTACAAGGGGACCACACAGATGAACTAATTTCAGGATGTATGTTCACCAAATGTTTTGAAATTTAAAATTTCCACAAAATATCTAAGTAGTACTCTATGTGTCTTTTTGAATGAGCCAACATCTTCAACTTCAATAAATAAAGTTTATTTGCAATATTTCTCCATTCTTTTCATTGGCATCCTGATACCTAAAAGTGCTGAGGAAACAAATAGTGAAATATTGCAAATAAAAATTGTAAAATGACACTTATTGGATTTGTGCTAGTTTCACATACATATATCCTTAATCAAAAGATTATTCCTCCTTGCAATACACTTTTTTATGATACAGCAAGCCTGACTTAAGTTTCTTTCACATACAAATCTTAATTCCAGTTTTATTAATGAGATTCATTTTTATTTAGTGTGAAAGAACACAGGTTGCTGAATATAGATTCAAAATAAGATTTTGTTTTTATCTAGTCCTAGTCTGTTTTGTGAAATCCTTGCACCATGATTGATTTTTGAACCATTCTTTGGATTTGAAGGATGTCTAATGGCACTTCTTTAACGGCATATTCCATTCCCTAAAAGGAATAGTAGTACATTAAAAACTCAATAACTTAATTGTCTGAAATTATGTTGACATTTTAATTCAGGTTCTTGTAAATTCTTATCAAGATTTTGTATAATTATTAAAAACGTATTCTCAAAGGTGCTTGTGTTGAATATAGCAAAGTGTTTACCCTTATATGTCCATCTCCGCTGCAAACCTGATACAGTGGTTTGATTTGTTTGAGAGAAGGAAATCTAGCATATCTTTTTGCTCTTCCACTTGGTTTTGGTTTCTTCACGTGTGCATTTGCTGGGCACAGCTGCCTAACATGTGTGCCTAGAATTTTAAAATATTTGAATTATATCATTCAGGAAGAATAATATTTGCCTTTTAAATTTAAAGAGAGAGAAAGTGATGTCATTTTTATATATTCATTACAGGATATGTCTTAAATTTTAGTATTTTTATTTCTTTAACTTTTCCAACATATCTATTTTTTAAATGACATAGATATATATGTACAATTTATATACCCTTTAATTTTGTTTCAATTTGTCGGCACACATCTTCCTCATTCACAGCCCCATTTGTTCTATGAAAATCTCTAACAATCTGATTGACCTGGGTCATCAAATGTGAAAGTGAGGCTTCTTCCTGGGCACTTCCAACAATTACCTTAAAGATATGAACAGTTGGAACATATGATCATAAATCATAGCTACTTTGTGATGACAAGTTTTTCTATTTTTTAAGAAGGTGGGTTAAATATTCCTAATTTTGTATAATATTTCAAAAAAATATCATCACATATAATACACTACAGTACTCAAAACTTGCTATGCATAATTCAGTTTTTGCTGATAAAATTTTAAGCATAGCAAGGTTTGAGTACTGTAGTGTATTATATGTGATGATATTTTTTTATTGTTCAATATTCAATATTTATCTCATATAAATGTAGCTACCTGTGAGAGCAACTTTGCATCTGATAATGGAACATATTGTCCACCAGTGATGAGTGTGAGGGCTACCATTATGTCTCTGTATCTAGTGATGTTAGGTTCAACACCAACAACAAATAATGTTACACCTTTTTCTGCAAGCTTATTACAAAGATCAATCGGGTCATTCCCACAAGGGCATCCTAAGAATAGAAATAAATCTAAGATGTATGACATGGTCAAAGTCAACTGTAAGGTGTCCATATTTCGTATAGATTTGTTCATACATCAAAACATACCTGATTTACTTCCTTGCAGTTGAAAAGGAATATGAGGTACAAATTAGTTAATATTGAATCACACAACCATTTTTTCTTTGTTTAAAATAATTAAATCGAAATACATTAAAGAAATTTACTTGGGTAATATAAACCTAAATGTGATATCAATTTCTATCAATATTTACTACAACTTGCCATTTGGATGATTATCGTGACCCTGGTATATTCCATGAGGTGGAGCATCTGCTACAAGCACAGCCATTTTGATGTCTCCTCCCCAGTTCAGTTTATAAGCATCAAACAGTGCATCAGTGACAGCTTCTGGTTCATCAACGACACGACCTGAGATGGAAACGGTTTTCAAAATATAAAATGGTTGCACAGGGATTGATTTACTTCAGGGGACATATAAGTTGCTTTAGCCCCTTTATAAAAATATTAGATAATTCCATAGAAATTTCTCATGTTGTTCGATTCCTCGATCCAAGAAACAAAAAGGGAAAACAACCATGGCATAGGTTACAAGAAACCAAGGACCCCATGGGCACATAGTGGCTTAGTGACAAAGGACTTGTCTAGAAATAAGAAGACAATTGTGCGATATCAAAAAAACAAAAATATCATCATTCAGTTAAAACCTGTGGTATTTTTATGACTATACGTGTATTTCACTTTTCATAACAAAACTGCGTTGTTTGACATGACAAAAGAGGGCTAAAAAATTGGTAACTTTCAAAATAGCACATTTTTTCAGTCACTTTTATCCCCTCAAATAGTCATATTTTTATTTTGAAAAGGTATATAACAATTCTAGGACAAGACATTAAATCTGGATAGCAGTTTTCACACACACAAGATATTGCATCTAATTACCTTCAGTTTTTGCAGTTGCAGAATTTAACCATGACTTTATATCTGAAAGAGATGATGTAAATCCATGAGGTCTTGATGTGTATGCCTGCTCATGGTCCCTGTACTCAACCAAGGCAAACCTCACATTGTACTGACCGTTTGCCTGAATTGCTGTGGCTATATTTGCAATTCCCTATCAGATTAAAAGAGAAAACGGGGCGAAGTTAGTAAACAAACAAAATATATATGTAGGCTTTATCATAATTATCATATTTTATATTGTATTATAAACATGTATGACCTGACAGATTTTAGTATATCGATAGAGGTTCATACTAAGACGTACTTGTGCATTTGTTTTTATATATCATACATAATGGTAAAAGTTGATTTGCAACAACATTCAATATCATTCATAATTATACATGTAGAGTCAGGCCAAAAATTGAATGCAGGGAGTTTAAAAAATGAATCCCTTGCCTTAAAAAGAGGGGAAGGGAGGGGGGTTGCAAAATCAATTTCAGAAAAATTATCCATAAATGTGATACCGGTTCCAGGCAATTGCAAAATCCCCTATTCCAAGAAATTCAAATGGTAAATCCCAGCTCTCTGGTATATTTAAAAAGCAGAATCCCAATCCTAGAGAAGGATCAAATCCCAGTTCCCCCCAAAAAATATTTGTAAATCTCAAGTCCCAAAGAATCCTTCACCCCCCCCCCCCCCCCTCCCATAACTTTAGTCAGTACACAGTAATTAGTTAATACGGAAGATTATGAATTATCATCAACTCACTTCCTTTGCTGCCTGGATGTAATGATGCATACTGGCCGTACAGTCCATCAGGAAAGCCAAATCTAGAGTTGCTGACATGGTTTATCACTTTCCAGAGTTATAATAGTTATCAGAATAAACTAAGATTTACTCCCTGACACCCGGTCCCTGCGCAGCCAAATAAAACACGAAATCCCAATAAAACACGAAATCTATATTGTGTGACAACAGGTCGTATCTATGAAAAG
>JAVSBT010450148.1:0-10007 GCA_033118115.1 Pharyngocirrus eroticus
AAATCTGAAAATCCCAAGTCCCAAACAATTAAAAAGGCCAAATCCCAATTCCCAAGGAACCCCCCCCCCCCCCTCTATAAAGGTCAAGGCTAAATCTTGATATAAAATACTAGTAATAATGAGGATGGATGACATGTCTTCAACAGAATACTTTTGTATGTTTTTCAATGTTTTAACCAATATGGTATTTCATTTGGAAGCATTTAACCTTTGACAATAAATAGTTCTCTCTTTTTTTAAGGACACTGATTTTAGAAAAGATTGATATGATAAGCTGTTAACCGGATTATTTTACCAATGATCTCTAGACAGGGAAGTTATAATATAATAGGGGAGACAATCAACCTTTCTAAACCATTACGTCAATATTAGATATAGAGCAGACTTGGGGTCTGGGGCTGCCGTTTTGAGGTCATTTTTGACAAAGCTTTTGTGACTGTACATGTATGTACATGTATAAAAGATATTTTAAAAAATCATACAGATATAAGATATTTCCATTCAAAGAAAGACATGATTGCCATTCTAAGGACATAGAAACAAGAGCCTTTTTAAAAATGTGACTAGGGATCGAAAAAGATCAATATAAACACAAAATGTTTGTGCCTTGGTAGGTATTTGTATAAAGTCATTAAATACCAGCGTCAACAGCAAATTATTACATGAGTGACATCTGACAGTAATTCGGTTTTAAAAACACCCATCAAGCTGTGTCATGAAATATGGCCTGTAAATGTTGACTCTTTGCATGTCCAAACATCAATGAATAGATGATTGAGTTAAAGATTTTGTTCAGAATTTGTTTTGACTTGTTGAAGGACATTCCCAAAATAGCTTTCTCTTTTACTTCTGCCTTAAAGTTACAAATCAAATGGCAATATTTTGAAATAGGTTTGATACTGCATACCACTAGGCATTTTGTGACAAACTGCTTTCACTTCTATAGATTTAAAATAATGTTTGTTTTATTTGACATTATAGATAATGTACATGTATTGTGTATTAACTATTATATGATAACAAATACTTCAAGAATCATTTTACATGTGCATGAATATAATCTTTATTGTGCAAATATACAAAGACATGTTCAACTTTTTACAGTACACAGAATAAAGGGATACCTTCAGGGATACACCCATTATTGTGTACCACAGGTCACATTTTCAGACTCTCAGATTTTTATGTAGTACTGATATATAAAGTTTGAATAATTAGTGACCCTGGCTTGCAAGGATGGAATACACCATACAAGTGAACTTGATGGGTTACCTTTCTTATACAATAGTAATAAATAAATGTGTAAATAATTTTTTTAAAAAGTGAATAAAGGTATAGATCGATTAATCAATCAATTAATCGAATCCAGCCTTATTTAAGTCACCATAGCAAAATGAATCAATAAAATGGTTTAAAAAGTATAACATGGTCAGTAGCTTTAAAATGTTGTTTGTAAACCAAACCTGTCAGAAATGTTTGCTTACAGTCTCACTGACCATTTTCATAATGAGCAGGCCCCATTAAGTAGCGGCATGGGGTTTAAATCTGTAAAAAATGAAATAACCTACTCTTCACAACTAACCTGCCTTCAAACCTCTACAACCTTAAAGATATTGTAAGAGATAAAGTTATATTTGAAATTGTTTTTTTAATATTTCATCAAGAAAATGTTGGTGATGCACAGCAAAATGTGAGTAGATGTAGGACTAGTATATTTCTTTTTTAAAGTAGACATTCCAATCAGATATGTCTTTACATATCAAAGAAAACTATTATGCATGTTAATATTATTTTCTTTGGTAAATATCTGTACAAATAGAGACTGACACGAACTACTTTATAACCATTAAAGTGTATACTTAAAACAAACAAGAGATTCTCTCACAGGGTAACTCAAAAAAAGTGGATAACACTTTTAATTTTGATTCTAAAGTTCTGTTTTTTATATATTCAAAGATAGCTGAATTTGCAGTTCATTAGAATAAAGCTGGGATGTTTTCAAAACTGTGCGTACTTTAAATAACTACCTTTCTTACAATGATGATTTTACCATGCTATCACAACATCAACAACGTTAACTAACTTTATGGAACTGTTTTCGAGATTTTTGACTGCTTATTGATTTCACCTTGCTATTATAATTTAGAAGAGATTGATCTGCTAAAATACACCTTTTGTCCTTTTCACATGTTATAAAATTATTCATAATGTAATTGTTTCATAAGTGTGGTAAAACACATTTTTGGAATCAATTTCAATTAAATCCATTGACTTAAAAAGTGTGTCCAATGACAAAATATATCAATCATCATCATAATATGGCATTGGAAACGTGTGTCTGGAAGTAAATTCAATTGGATAAAAACATTATCTGTAATGATAAATTATATTTGTGTATTTGAGGCCTCTGCCTCATAATAATAAAAATAATGATAATGATAATAATAAAAGCTTTATTTCATGAGGGTGAAACCTTTACAACGTAAACATTGATTTTCAAAGGGCCCTCTGGAGGGTATTTACAAAGGTGATAGAAAATATGAAAAGAAGTTAAAGGAAAGAAATATACATAATTATATACAAATTTACATCATGATATAAACAAAGGTGATTATTTACTTGTCCAGCATAAAATGTGAATCGTATATTAAGTGATAAATACAATGTAGTCAATTTGAAGGATCTAGGAACCGAACCTTACTCACATGGTTCAACAATGAATTTTACTCATAGCATCATGGGCAGTAGTTAATGAAAAATGTCCACTATGGTAGTAAGCTTAACATGTTGTGGACCATAAAGAATGTTCAAATATAATCACAATGATGTCCAGGGACAAAAAATATTGTTGAGGTCTGTTGATATTGTTGTTTGTTTGGTTTTGGGAACAGCTCAATTAAATAGCCTTCTAAAATTAACCAAACATTTCAAATTCTAATCTTCTCCATGCCTTGTTATGTAAGTAGACACTAGGCTGGTTCCTGATATCAATATAGATTTGTTCTTACCCTGACTTGCAGTGTTCGCACTGTAAACCCAGGCCTATCCTCTTCATTGACATTAGTGACACAGAAATTACCAAATGTGACGGAGGAATCAAGGTCTGACCAATACTTGTCACACTTTGCCTGTGAAATGGAAAATGATGAAAATATTTAGATAGATAATTTAGATAATATCTCAAGTTGTAAAAAAGTAAAAAAAGAAAGTTTTGAATATCATCATGTAAATTGTATGATTAGATGTAAAAATGTAACATGCATAGTTACAATAGTATACCTTTGTTGCTTCCTTTAAGTTTGTTACCATGACAATATGCTCCACTTCCTGTTCCCAAACCATTCTCCAGAAATCATGAGATGTATCCTTTGGGCCTTGTGTGGCAATGAATTTATTTTCCTTATAATATCCCTTTTAATAATAAAACAATGTAATATAATGAATTATGTATATGATAGAACAAATCATGAAATATGGACCTGTCTTTTACAACTCTTAATAAATGTCACATTCCTCTTTTATAGTCCTTTGCTATTGTATTTACTTACATTTATATAGCAAGCATTGATGTAATCTGAGAAAGATTCACCAGGAATTTCTGTCAACAGAACTCGGCTATGGTCATCTGAAATTAAAAAATGGGGAAGATGTGATAATAATTATGAAAATAACTATAAATGGTCACTTTTGTTTTTCCTTTCTTTGAATTGTATCATAATTTCAACTCATCATTGTAAAAAGAACAATGTTTTTTTTTTCATTTTTTGGCAAAATTTAGTTTTGGTTAATAGCCATACTTACATGGAAGCATGTTCTTGTATCTGTTCTTAGCTTTGATAATAGTCTCATTGGATCCAACAATGCAAGGATGCTGGTGGCCACAAGGTAGAGACTATGAAGCAAAAAGAAATTTAAACATTAATTGTAAAGTGTTTTTCAACATTATTTCTATTAGACAGAGGTTTGTTGCATTTGAAATTAAAAAGATTACTCATCAAGATATGATGTTTATAAAACGAAGAAGGAACCATTCTAAGGAAATTATAGATAATATTTGTAAATGTCTGTGCATGTTTCAGTCAACTTTAAATGCTATGCCTGCTTGTTAACATTTTTTTAAAAATAGCTTGATAGCTTGACTATAATTACCATGTATTCTTGTTGGAATCCATTTGTAGTTTTCTTCAAGTCCCGGATGTACTTCCCAAGATATTTAACATTGATGATCTGTGATAAGTTTGGGAGTTGATTTCTGAATCCACCAGTAGATGGAGCGACAGTTTTAGCCTTTTGTTTAGACTTCCCTGGTTTAGATTTCTTGTTTGGTTTGACAGAGCATGTTGTCTTTTCTTTAATGTTTGGATTTTCAGGAGACTTCTGTTCATTGCTAGTCATTGGAGAATTTGATGCAACATTTTTTTCTGTATCAAATACAACAAGGAACAGTAAATTACTGCCTGAGGTTAAAACATTTTGATCACTTTCTCAACACTTATGATATATCAATAAATCAAACATACTATTTAATTTCTAATATTTCTTTTAAAGATACTAACTTTGAGTAGAAGGCTCACATACAAAGAATAAAACTTAACTAGCTGGGTGTCTAAATCACAATTTGTTAGAGATATTCAATGGCTTACAATATCAGCCCCCCCCCCCTCCCTCCTTAACAAATAGTTCAAGAAAAAAACAGTATGTATATTTGTATAGGCATAGTCCATAAAAAAAGTGATCCTATTAATCAAACTTGGCATTTCGGGATTCCCGATGTTTAGAATATGATCTTGTTAACACACACAACTTTTTTTATTCTAACTTCCTAGGACATGGTCTAGACAATTTTGAATTGGAAAAATGAAAGTATATTTGATTAATAAAACATTACAACCAGGAAGATTTTAAATAGGTAGATATTTGCTAAGTATAGAATAATGAATATGATCTTGCTAACACACATGGTTAATTTAAATGTTTTAACTTCCTAGGAAGTGGTTGAGACAATTTTGAAATGGAACAAAGAAAGTATATTTCAGAATAAAACATTACAACCAGGAAGATTTTTAATGGGTAGATATTTGCGATGCAAATTATAAAAAATGAATTTGTATTAGTTCTGTTGTAGTCAACAAAAGACCAGGAAGAATTGCTGTTTTATTTTTACACAAAATTAAACTGCTTGCATTTTCATTTTATGAATCAACGCAAACAGCTGAATAAATTGAAAACATAAGCCTTTAAACCAACAAGTTGAACATTTCTTGTATTTAGGTTTTCAATTACAAAAGAAATAGGAGTCAATTAGGTAAAGCCTAAAAATCACAGTGTGACTTTACATTTTCTACAAAATCACTTTTGAAAATCAAGGTTTTAAGTTCATTCCACTAGCAATGTATTTATTTAGTTGTTGTATCTAGGTTTCAATGCAACAATTAACTACTACCTTACCATCATCTGTTGATAGAGCTAGGTTAACATATGAAGGTTCTTCTTGGTTTGAATGTTGTGATTCCTTGGCTTGTTTTCTGCGTCTCCTATTAAATGAAAACAAGTCATGTATTTAAAATATCTCTATATGCAATCTATGAAATATATAACGGGTCACATTTTTTACCGTTTTCTCTTGTAACCATTTGTAAAATGATGAATGGTTGTAATCATATCGCCCATCTTAGACAGTGCAACTAAATAATTCTCTTGAATGAGTCCATGCTTAAGTCCAGGGGTTGTATCTAATGCTCAAAACTCCGAATAGGACAGATGGAAAGTTTAGATATTGGTTGTAATGAATTGAAGGGAATTATGTTAAAACATGTCGATCTTACCTTATGATCAATAAAGATACCACCACAATGGCAGCTATCAGAGCAATGAGGGGGATTGAGACTGCAATAGGAGTAACATTGCTTTGATTTCCTGTTGGTCTTTGTGAAAATATTTTGTTAGACCCAGGACAGGAACCATCTACTTTGTCACAAGCAACCTCATGTTGACAATTACAGGTCTTACTGCAGTCAGGACCCCAGGTACCAGGCAAACATTCTGAAATTAAGTCAAATATCAAAGATTCAAAATTTCACTTTTATACTATTTACACCGACAACATTTTTGTAGTCATAGTATATATTTGAATGTTAGCTTTTATCAAAAGTTTTAATAAGCCAAGTAAATGTTTATTTTTTCATGTTGTATAATATATAGATTTAGAATCCAATAGCTCATAGATAATAGAGATTTATGTTTTATAAACATCTATACAGCATTTATTACTTTATTCCAATTATTTTGCACCCAATGAAAAGTTTGAAATAAAATGTAAAAATTCCCCTGAATATGCTGCTAGTAGTAGTAGACAGAATGTAATGCTCCCCATGATACAGGCCAATGATCTAAATAAGCTTCACAGAAAGCTCCTAGACTGTTACCAATTGAAAATGACCACAATACAGCAAACAATAAAATCTATATTGGTCAAATTCCTTTCTACTCTGCAACTTATTCAATTCATAGCTAAATCAAAGCACATAATTTTTGGGGAAAATCAATTATAATTGATTATGTTGAGATTTTGATTTTGGTAGAGAATATACAGACCTTTTTTACAGTGTTCTCCCTGCCAACCTGTCATACAGCCTTTGAAACAAACTCCATTGACATGATCACAACCCTCTTGACACTGGCCACATTCATCCCTACACTCATTGCCATAGTTACCAGCCAAGCAAGCTTGATTTGAGGTAATGAAATTATTGAGGAAATGAAATTATCATAATTAAGTGGGTGAATGGCAGCCCTCACAACATGGTATTTTTCTAACCCAGGAGTTAAAGGGGGATGGGAGGTGAAGTAATTTAAGTATCTATGATTCTGCTGCTTCCCTTATTTTCACTTCAGATCTTAAAGTGTCTTGTCAATTGTCTTGTGGTTATTAGGTTCTTGTTTGTATATTTTTAATGATTCTACAAGATACTAATAGTGTATATAATGAGTAGTTTGCCTGAAAATGTATATTTTGTCTAAGAATATTTGCGATAACAATGAAAAAACATATTCGGATTAGTATTCATTCTATCAATCTCAGTATTGATACTAATAATTATTCTAAATGTTTTATACCTTTTTCTTTGCAAATTATTCCTATCCACCCTGTTTGACAACCTGTTTCACATATACCATCTGTGTGAATACACGTGCCATTACAGTGACCACATTCCTCAGCACATTCTTTGCCATAGAAGCCCCTGGGACACTCTTGTAAAAGCATAAAAATAAGAAAAGGTGGATGCAAAATAATACACAGACTGGCATTTACACTCAGGTACATGTTAGTAACATAATGTGTACCCAGTGAAGAACTATAGTCAGAAACACTATAGTCAGGTGTCACGATGCAATCAATATCATTTGGAAGGATGAAAAATGATACATCTTCTGACAAAATTATCTTCAAAATAATAAACAGGAAAGATGAAAATATATTATAGAAATGTAACAAACCTTCATTACAAAGGATCCCTTTCCACCCTTTTTGGCATCTGTTTGCACAAACTCCAGTCCCTTTGTCACACAAACCATTACAATGACCACATGTTTTGTTACATCCTTCACCATAGAAATCATCTGGACAAGCTTGATAATTAAATGACATACGTGTTTCAGGTTATCATGAGTAAAACACAGTAGTTTTAATCTGGTTTGAGTGACCTTCACTATCAAAACTGTTTTGAGTTGAAGGATAGGTTATGGGTTTTCACTCTTCACCATAACTCTCCTATATGATTTATCGTACTTGTTTCACCTATAAAAGTATTTATTTGGCTCCAGAGCTTCCTTTCGTACAAGTGGATGTCTCTCGAACTTCATTTTACATGTATATTGATAAACCGACAGTCAATTTTTCTGTCGACTAATGATATTGCAGTATAGGCTTAAACAAATCTATATTTGTCAAATTCCTGTCTAAAAATGACACTATGCAACTAATGCAACTTATTCGTTTTGGAAAATACATTCAACTATAATTGGTTATGTTGAGATTGCGAATATACAGACCTTTTTTACACTTATCTCCCTGCCATCCTGCCTTACATCCTTTAAAACAAGACCCATTCACATGATCACAACCTTCTTGACAATGGCCACATTTTTCTCTGCACCCATCACCATAATTTCCAGCCAAGCAAGCTTGATTTAGGGTAATTGCAAAAATAATCACAATTTATTAAAGTTACATAAGGTATCAAGAATATAGAGTAGGCAAATGGCTGCCCTATTACATGGTCATTTTTCTAAATCAGAAAAAAGGGGACAGGGTAAGTATCCTTGATTTCTCTTCTACTCTTATGTTTACTTGAGATTCATATAGTGATTTTTCAAATGTCTGTTTCATGCAAGGTCTTTGTTTGTATATTGATAAAGCTTCTACAAAAGACTAAAACTCTAATAAGACAAATACTACATGTTTTATACCTTGTTTGCAAATTCTTCCTTTCCACCCTATTTGACAACCTGTATTACATGTACCATTTTTGTGATTGCATGTGCCATTACAATGACCGCAAACCTCAGCACATTCTTTGCCATAGAAACCTGGTGAACATTCTAATAAAACACAAGTTAGCCTTAATTACAAGCATCATTTTGAGGGTTGGCACACCGATAGAGGCAAAAATCTCACTTATGATTTATTTTTAAGGAAGGAACATGTATAAAGAATTGTGTATAATATAATGTTGCCATAATCATAGGTTATATTGTATGGATGGATAAACAAATTAATGGCAGGCAGCTTAGCTCATGAGTACTTTTCTTTACCATGAACAGACTTCATTGACACGTTTACAGCATGTTCATATGTACTGCAACCAATGAAGTAAATTTCGAACTGGGCAAGTAGGAAGTTTTGAGTTACCAGTCTTACAAAGTGTTCCATTCCATCCTGGTTGACAACCGTTTTCACATTTTCCATTTTTTGAATTACAGCTGCTTCCTGGCTCACAATGTCCACAGGTCTCGTTACAGTTAGTGCCATAATGAGATGAATCACATGCTGTTAGAATCAAATTACACAATTATACCCAAAACATTAGCGAAATCTCATCAAACTTATATACTCTGAACTATTATTAATGAGCAATTACCACAAGAAACAATTCAAGTATGATAAATGTTCCCTAAAAAAGTCAAAATCACAAAATATTTCACAAATTTTGAATCAACTCCTTCAATTTTCAAAGAACAAAAGTAATCTAATAAAATTTGGGCATTTTTGAAAATTCAGCAGCTATCAAAATATTATGAAAAGGACACATAAAATTACGACTTTTAAACTGAATAAGGCGAAGTTAGGGAATTATCATTTTATTTCGTAGATTTAAAGTGACCCATTTTTCCGTGTTTACCATCACTTTTAAGGTAGTTTCAGGGCATTTTTTTGATGAATTTCTTTAAAATGGCTCCTTTAATTAACTCTACCTTGAAGGAAAACCAGGAATTTTGAAACCATTACAAATATACCAGGGGTATGAGATAAAAGGATATGGAGATGTATATTTTAAACTTTAAAAAAAACACCAACGATTGGTGTCAGACCAAAGTGCAGTTTGGAGAAAGAAAAGGGGGAGACCCTCTGATCCTCCCATGCCCACAACGACACGTGATAGTCTAAAAGTGATAATCAGAATTTTAAAAAAATTAAGTGAAATCAAAAGCTTTCTTAAAAGTAAGCAAAACATATTTAACAAGTCAAACTTTAATAAAATAGTTTTACCTTTTTTACAATATGTACCCTTCCATCCAGGCTGACATCCATCACTACAGAGTCCATTGGTTTCATTGCATTTTGTAGTACCACCAGTACAATGTCCACATGTGTTTGTGCAATTGCTTCCATAAGTACCATCAGAGCAATCTACAGTGGATAAATAGGGTTATTAATAATAATAATAATAATAATAATAATAATAATAATAATAATAATAATAATAATAATAATAATAATAATAATA
>JAVSBT010450159.1:0-10006 GCA_033118115.1 Pharyngocirrus eroticus
CACATTCTCAAGATATTTCTATTGACATTATTAAATATATGGATCAATAAATGAGTAATTACCTGCTTGGGGTTTTGATCTCTTCCTTAGCGTGTCCATATTGCCGGATCAGGTATGACGTCATTAATTTCTAACAGCATAACCGAGGACGTCCTTAATTTTACGATACACACCTAGTTTTTCCTCCATTTTCAGAATATTTACACAACGCGCACAAAATTTGACAACTGAGAACAAATTTTTTTTTTGAAAATTTCATCGTCAGGTGCTGCCATATGATGATATATAGCAAATCCAATGACTTCTCCAACTGAGGACGTCCTCGGTTTTCAAAAGTCCTCGGTTAATGGGGAAAAAACACAAAATAGTTCTCAGTAGTAGGTGATTACAAACTCACCCTCCCTTACACCCTTACATACATACAAAGGATGGTTAGTCACATTATTCTCTAACTCACTAGTTGTTCAGATAATGGATAAGAAATATATCCCTATTCTATAACTTGAAAACTTTGCAAATTTTAAACATGTTTTTATGGTTGGATGAACACCTTGAACTCTGCTTTCCATCTTTAGTATGAATAACATACCTTTTCGTGTCGAAATGGTTGAAATACATTCAGCTAGAGAGCTTGAATGGCCAGGGGCCAGTGTCAATATTTAAGGACTTAGCCTTTAATTCAGCAATCAAATAACACACACTTTTAGTCAAACTTTACAGATATGTGCATTTTGAGAGGTAAGTCAGACTTAAGTAGTCAATTGAAACTGGCCCCTGATGCATAGCACGTTCAATTTGCTATTTGCATTCTGGCTTGTCATGCAAAAGGTCCCCGGTTCGAAACCGGGCAGTTTCAAGTGAAATATTTTTTCACTGGCTTTCAAGATGTCCTTTGAATGAGACGAAAAAAAGGCACCATGTCAAGAATATAATCACTTGGCATGTAAAAGAACCAGATGGAAGGTGAAAACAATACTTTCAGCTGATTATCATATAACTTCCTAATACATCAGTAGAATATATTACAAATCAAAAGTGATAAATGCAGCACCCTGTCTCTCAAATCTGTCTAGTAAAGGAAAGGTGCGCCTTTGAATGATAACCTTGTCTGAAGAAAAAAAAGGCGCTATACAAAATTTGCTAATTAATTGTTAAACGTCAGCCTTAGGACTGCAATCACAATGGAATAAAAAAACCTATATTTATTTTTAACCTTTTGATGCCACCCACCCCCTCTAAGAGAGATACCCTTGTGAACACTTACTGAATTATACATGTAGATATGGATTTGGTTTAGATGACCATATTTTGCAATAATTGAATGGGATGTTAGATATAAATGTTCTACTGAACATCATTATGATGTGTTCACAGTTTGTTGCGTTTTCTGTAAAGATGCCCTTTCACCCTCCATTTTGGATGTTCAAAGATTGAGATCCTGGGAAGAATTCACGATTAGGTAAGTTTATTTGAGATATTTATTGTTAATATCATAATGATTTGACACAGGAGAAGGTTAAGAAACTATAACTTCTACTTTGTATAAGTCTCCTCTCTAATATTTGTTATATTTCTAACTTCAGGACACAGAGACAACTTTCCTTCAAGAACAAAATGGCGGACATTCAATGGATCATAATATGACACGGGTGAGTTCAATGTTTTTATAAAGTCTAAACTCTAATCCTATGCATAGTAAATTCAAGTGGTGTTGAGAAAATGACGATATGGACCAAATATTTATATGATAAAAATGGTCAGAAGGTCTCCTGAATTTCCTTTAAGAAAAAAGAGTTATAAAATTACCTAATGATTGTTACAATCTATAGTAATTGAGATATTCTAGGGCTAGATTTGTATTTGTTAGTGTTACTTCTTAGTGCAAAGCAATTTAAAGTTTAGGCCGACGACCAAGTTATCAATTTGAAATGGCCTTATACTTCATTTTTTAATCCATGTATGTCAATTACATTAAGGGTGGTTACCTAAGGCCTTAAAAGTGCTAGATTTAGGCTCCAGAAAAGCAAAGGGTAATTTTAAACCAATGTCTACATCACCCCGTATAGGTAAAAAGGACATTGGTTAAAAACTTAAATGACAAATTATCAGCAGGTGTTTATGTTCGAATGAATGTTGGATGTAAATGTTTTGATTGCATTGAGCATAATTTGTTTTGAATAATAACCGTTTCAGTATGATGTAAAGGATTTCTAATTATCATAGTATTCCTTAAACTTAAAGGATATTACAGTAATTCCGGTTTAATAAAATATCAAAATATGGGTGCAACACGGTTTCATGATAAAAAATTTAGAGTTCCTGGATATTCTTGTATCAAGTAATTTGCGGATAATTCTATTAATTTAGATAACTTGAGAGTGGAATATGCTCTCAGAAAAGGGGCCTATGCCATCAATATCTATTTTACAATTAAGATTTTGTATGTCTGATGAAAATAATGCCCCTTAGCAGGATGTGAATACCAGGGGTCCAGACAGTTTTTATATTCATTGAAAGTATGGTTGGTTCTCAATGACCATTTATTTCAGCTCTTGATAAACATACTGTGTGGCTGTATTGACAAACGATTCGAATATTATTCTCCTTGCATTTGACTAAACAATTGAGATTTATGGGAGCAGGAGAGTTTCTAGTAACTCTCGACATGCCTTTACATAAATAATATTTCTGGTTACAGATATATGCTGAAGACTCAACGCTGATTGATATAGGTGGATATACTTACACCACACTGTGTCTTAGAAACTGTTAAAATGGCCTGGAAAAATAATCCAGAAGACGTTTACAGTCATGTAAACAATTGTTTCAAAACTAGTCATTTTGAAAGACATGGATGGAGACTGTGCAATCAACTTGATTTACATTTATTTGACGAATGGACTGGTAGAGACTTAGTTGATTATAACCATGTGATGGATCACCTTGACCTTTTGCTGAAGGCCACTGAAAGCTTGTCCCTGCCACTTTTATTTGAGTTTATTTGGCAATTTGAGATCTGTATAGTTATTAAAGTTACAACCAGTTACAAACAAAAAGCAGTGCTGCTAAAATTGGGAAAATGTTGTATTAAAGAAGATTGTGAAGTAAATTTACTTGTCAAGACTGAACATGTAGAATATAGAGAAATCTTTGAGCCATGGGTAAGGTCAATGGCAGACAAAACACAGGAGACAGAAATACATGTAAAACTACGAGTACTCAGAGAAATTCCAGAATTATGGAAAGTGGTAACTGTTTTCCTTCAAAACACAATCCATATTGAAGAAGCCAAGGATATTACTACAGGAGAGAGTAAGCAATTAAGGCACATGAAAAGGTTATTTTTGACTGAAGCTGAAGAGGATATGATTTCTAGTCGCATAGATGAAAATGGTGATCTTGAATCATTAGGAATCAGTGATACACAGATAACATCCATGGATTCTATAACATCGAAACTCATTCATCATGAGAATTTACAGTCATTGACAATCAAAAACGTCATCACTGATTCAGTAGAACCAATAGCAAGATTGAAACAACTGAAACATCTCCATCTAGAAGGCTTGCAAAAAACGAATCCTTCATACTCAGTTTTTACTCTAGAAAATCTTGAAATTTTGAAAATAATCTCGTGCCATAAGAAATTTATTCCACAAAATACTTTTCATAAATTACAAAAATTGAAATTATTAGATCTTAGCCACAATGGTGTGACATCGTTTCCATTAAAGGTAGGGGATTTACCACAATTAAGAATACTGAACCTGAACAATAACTGTCTGAGAAATCTAGAAAATATCATGGTATTGGAGAATCTTGGGGAACTTTGCTTACAAAACACAAGCATTTCAGTCATTCCAGATGAAATATCACATTGCCACAAGTTAAAGAAACTATGGGTACAAAATAATGCCATAGAAAACCTCCCAGACTCAATGAAGGATATGATGGAACTAGAACTACTCTCAGTTAGACGAAACAAACTGTCTTCCTTTCCACAAGTGTTGGTACAGATGAAATCACTGAAAGTATTACATATGGGAGGAAATCAAATCAAAGAAATTCCAGATTCAATCAAGGGGATGAAGTCACTAGAGGTACTTCACTTGAATAACACAGGAATTTCAGTCATTCCAGGTGAAATATCACATTGTCAAAAGTTAAAGAAACTGTGGGTACAAGAAAATGCCATAGAAGACCTCCCAGACTCAATGAAGGATATGATGGAACTAGAACTACTCTTTATGAAGCAAAACAAAATGTCAGCCATTCCTCAAGTATTGGTACAGATCAAATCATTGAAATATTTATATTTGGAGGGAAATCAAATAAAAGAAATTCCACCTTCAATCAAAGAGATGAAGTCACTAGAGGAACTTGATTTGGATAACACAGGAATTTCAGTCATTCCAGGTGAAATATCACATTGTCAAAAGTTAAAGAAACTGTGGGTACAAGAAAATGCCATAGAAGACCTCCCAGACTCAATGAAGGATATGATGGAACTAGAACTACTCGCATTAAGACAAAACAAACTGTCAGCCATTCCTCAAGTATTGGTACAGATGAAATCACTCAAATCTTTATATTTGGAGGGAAATGATGTCAAAGAAATTCCACCTTCAATCAAAGAGATGAAGTCACTAGAGAAACTTGACTTGGATAACACAGGAATTTCATTCATTCCAGTTGAAATTGGTTTTTTGCTGGCCTTGAGACACGTTTCAATTCAGAATACTAGGATTTCTTCTCTTCCCCTTTCATTGAAATTTCTTACAGAATTGAGAACTTTCCAAGCTGATTCAAATGATATCAAGGTAATTCCTGATATATTTGAAAATATGCATGACATTGACACTTTCAAGGTGAACATTTCAAGTATTGAATATCCACCACAAGCTATCTGTCAGGGAGGAGTTGAAGCCATAGCCCAGTTCTACAATGATTACAGAGGAGATGCTATTCTAAAAGCTAGCAGGGAAAAGATCAATCTGATTGGGGAGACAATGTCTGGAAAAACAAGCCTCGCCCACTGCCTCAGTACAGATATGCCTGGGTATGTAGAAAAAGAAGCAAATCGAACACAAGTACTTCAAACTATGCTTTGGAAACCTGAAGAAAACGTTGAATTTCAAATTAATGACTTTGGTGGTCATCATATTTACAAGATCATTTATCACATCTTTCAAACTGAGAAGTCAACCAATCTTATCCTGTATGACTTGGCTAAGTACAAAGAAACAGACTTTCAGGAATCCATAGGATTTTGGTTAGACAGATTACTTGCCAGTTGTCCAGACACATCAAATGTATTCTTTGTTGGTGCAAGAATTGATGAAATTGACTATGATGGAAATATCACATGGAAGCAAAAGATTGTAGAAAACCAGGTAAATGCTAGGAAAGAAAAATTCTTGAAGAGCATTGGACTTCAAATAAAGGATCTGAAAAAGAAAACTCACCCTCCACAAGGCCAAGTAGAACACTTCTCATTAGATAATGTCCACGGAAGTGATCTTAAAAAAAAAAGTCATCCACCTCACTCCAAATTAAATAAATTGAAGAAACTTCAATTTGATGCCAAGAGGATGAAATTTCATTTTCATGCAACAAGCTGTAAAACTGGACGAGGATTGGAGGAAATCCAGGAGTCGTTATGTCGTATTGGACAATCCTCGTGTAAACAAATACCAGAATCTTGGCAAGACACAATACAAACCCTCCAGAAGTATTGCAAGGAAACAGATAGTGTCAGTATTGATGTTGAAGAACTTTTCAAGAACATCCACGTGAAAAATGATGTCTACACAGATGTCATAGATAAAACAAGCATTGAATGGCGACAGTTTACAAATATTCTTAGTCATCTGCATTACTGTGGAGAGATACTGTGGTATAGTTCTGTACACAATCTCAGGGATGAAGTCTTTCCAAATATCCAAAGACTTATAGATGTCCTCAAAGCAATATTTCACTATGATGTCCACAAGCATCTTACAGGTGTCAAGACATTGTATGAAACAACATCATCATTTCAACATGATGTTGACACTTGGAAAAGATGTGGGAAAATGACAGAAAGGCTACTGGAAAGGCTACTTATATCAAAAGGGGTTAAAACTTTATCAGTGGATATTGTGAAAGAGTTACTAGTTCAATTCAATATCTGTTATTTGTTTGAACCAAAGGGAAATACTAACAAGCCAAGCCTGTTAATGCCTTGGTTCTTAAAGGAAAACCAACCACTGGAAGTAAAGGAGAAATGGGAAACTCATCATGGTGAAATGGAATACATAGTTACAATCATGTTCAAATTCAGTGACGTCATTCCAGAAACGTTCTTTGAAAGGATGGCTGTCCTTAGTGCTGGTACAGCTGCCTTGCATAGTCCAGAGGTGTATATATGGAGAGTCGGTCTCTACTGTAAAGTAAATCAGGTCAAGTTTATTCTTGAGGCTATCACTAGAGAGAGTATCTGTACAAATGAAACTGCAGCAGATATTACCACAGATAAAGATTATCCAATCAGAATATGCAATGAAATACAACTTCACTCAAAAGGAAACAATATTCTAGATGTATGGGATGTTGTATTCCCACTCTTTAAAACCCTTTACATGTACATCCAAGATCAATGGCCTGGTATTTGTTATGATGCAGAAATGATATGTCCACACTGTATCCAAAATAACATCAACCCTTGTGAGGTAATTCCAGAAGAATTCTTTGAGTCACTTTGTCCTAGAAATGTGAATGTAGTACCCTGTAGAGAGAAAGAGAAAAAGATCCCTGCTGCTGTAGCAAGACCAGTTACTAGGGGTAAGTTTATCAAATGTTATACAATGAACAATATCTACAGCAAAGCAATTATACTGGGAACGGATTAGGCTATCGATATTATATTCCAAATCTTGGGAACTGTTTTAAAGCTAACCTAATAGAACCTATTATTGCAGCAGTTATGATCACCTAATAATAGCCAAAAAGTTAATCTGTTTCGGAAAGGTAACATTTAAGAAACGAATTTCTCAGCCTATCAAAGAAAACATGAAATGTTTTTTATTCTATTTTTACATCATTTTTTATTTCACCTACCAGTATAATGTCTGTGTCCTTTCAGATCACTGTTCAAAAGAACAAAAAAGACAGCTTGCACTTTATGAAGATGAGTGGAAGAAAAGGAAATATGAAAATGGTATTTGATCACCTTAGCAATAAACTTTGTTCTTTGGCAACTACTCTATTCTTTTCAAAAAGTCAAATTTCACAGATTATATTTTCCTTAGATTTATATCTTACCTAATCTTGAATTGCAGGACCCCTAACACAGAACATAATAGAATGGCTGGCCGATAAGTTGGACATGAGTTGGTGGAATTTGGCCACATTCCTGGGTATTCCAAATGTACGGAAACTCAAGATTAAAATAGAGAACCCAAATAGTGTAGATAAACAGATCATAGCAGTACTGACCTTCTACAGGAAAGAAAACATTGATAAAGGCAAGACTAATGAAGAATGTATGCAACAACTCATGACAGCTTTAGATCAAAGTGAATTGACATTATTTAGAGAAGAGCTTGAAGAAAAGGTGAGTGGAAGGTTTTGCTATTAAATGTTTTTACTGGTTAACTATGGGAAATAAGTCCATCTTCCAATCGATTACAAACTTAAATGTGTTTCTCCTAATGATTGAAGTGAATTTATTTTACTCTGATACACTTGTAGGGTGGCAATTCATCATAGCAGGTCTTTGATGGTATCCACCATACATATAATAAATTCAAATATCATACATAGCGAAACAGTAACAACTATATTTTACATAATTATTCTTTATTCAAAGAGCCATTAAAAAAGGTAGACCCACATCAATAGTGATTCCTGTTTAACGATTGCTGGTATTTTAGTGTTGTAAATTGATTACTTTAGTTTTAGTATTGTGATGATTATTTTTTACTTCAGCTTGCAACTGAAAGAATCAGACATGACACCTGATGGCAGTTTTTTATATGAAGACCAGAGAAAGGACAGGGCATCAATAGAAGACTCAAAGAGAAAGTGAATACTAGCGCTGCCCCCTGGTGGTAGACATTAAAAACACAAAAGCTGAACTGAGGCATTTCACCATGACAGCATTGCAAACAAATAAAGTAAATAAAAGATTTAACCCCCCTGACTGAGGTGAAAATCAGAATAGAAGCTTGAGGAAAAAAGAACTGCAAGAAGGGTGTCAATGTAGATATAAAATATCAATTATTTATGATAGTTTGTTATGAAAACCATAACTTGTACATATAGTAAAGATATAAAAGTGACTGTGATAAAATACATAATTTCCATGTATTAACTTGACTGGAGCTTTACCATATCAGCTCCTAATCAGATAAATAAAAGGCCCACAGTGTGTGGGTGGATATAAATATGCATGTGATGAATATCATAATACTGTTATGTTATGGGTTTTTTAATGTATGATGATAACATTGTATCATATATTGCATTATGAAATGTTTTGGATTATAAGCTCCTTGCTGAAACAGGAGTAAGTATTTGCTTTTTATTGAGCATTTGTTCACATGAATGAATGAATGGATGAATGAATGAATGAATGAATGAATGAATGAATAAATGAATGAATGAATGAATGAATGAATGAATGAATGAATGAATGAATGAATGAATGAATGAATGAATGAATGAATGAATGCATAAATGAATGTAAGGTGGAATGGATGAATGCATTTATAAAAGTCTCATTTTGTTTTGAAAACCATAGATGGTATTTTGTATGCAATGTTCATTGTGATGAAGTATATTATTTATTTGTATTTACAAGACTGGAGCTGTACCATATCAGTTCCTTATCAGATAAGTGAAAGAACCCAGTATGTGGGTAGATTTGAATATGCATGTCATGAAATTCTGTATCATAACATAATCATGTTATGCTATTTTATAAGGTTTCAATGATTGTTTACTGGTGTGTATAGCATGCATGGTGATAACATTGTATTATTGTTTGCTGCATATAATAATCATGTACTGTTATATAAAATGTTTGGATTATAAGCTCATTGCTTTTATGGGAGTTGGCATTTGTTTTTTGTTGAATGTGATAATCAATTTGTTATGAACACCATCCCCTTTATTATGTTATCAATGCCATTGTGATGAAGTATAGAATGTTTATGTATTTATAACGTTTTAAGACTGGAGCTGTACAAAATCAGTTCCTAGACAGATAAGTGAAGGGACCCCAGTGTGTGGGTAGATTTGAATATGCATGTGGTGAAATCCTATGACATAATATTGTTATGTTATGTTATGTTAAGTTATAGGGTTTCGAGATGGTATACTGGTATGTGTATCATGCATGGTGATAACATTGTATTATTGTTTGCTGTATTCATATATTGTTACATGAATATTTTTGGATTATAACTCCTTGATGATACAGGGGTATGTATTTTAGTTTTAACGCGCAATTTGTTGCCAAGAGTTTCGATGTTTAAGATTGTATCTCACCTTGACAATATGTATGTAATGTTAGTAACACCCTATGTGTGAAGGAGGATTACTGGTACAGCTATTGGAATTTGGTAGCATTTCATGTTGATGACATATACAAGCTATTTCATTGTGTGATAAACATTTTTAATAGATACACTGTTAGAAACACTAGTGATGTATAGTGTTGTTAGAGATATTAAGTGGAAGAATGACAACATTATTTTTCTTTGATATCACCTTAGGGGCCATCCATAATTATCATCATTAACTCGAGCGTACGAACCGTACGCTGGGGGGAGGGGGCGAGGCCAGTGTACACTTTTTGAAAATATTGAAAAATATTTTTTTTTTTAAATTTTTTTTTTTTAAATTTTTATATTTTTTAAAATAATAACAGTTTATTTTTTTTGCAACTACATAGTTGGATTACAGTAAAACAATATCAGTTACAATCAATTTATATTCCATTATATTCGATACAATTGGCAGT
>JAVSBT010450170.1:0-10005 GCA_033118115.1 Pharyngocirrus eroticus
AGCTCACAGTTCCTATAGACACAGTAACAAATGAAATCAATCAAAAAAAGTCAGAATAACAATTTTTTTTTTTTTTTTTTCACGAGTGCGATTAAACGCACCAGTGTTTTCAAAATTACGAGTGTGATGCGAGTGTGGTTCGATCGCACTCGTGTAATTTCAAGGCCTGATTATTTAAAAAAAAAGCTGCATCAAAATTGACCATCACAAAAAAATGTTGCATCAAAATTGACAGTCAATGGGAATGATATTAGGGCCCCTATTGGGGTTTTACTTTTGATCGATTGCCATAAATTGGGAGGATGCTTTGTATATTGTTCTTCAGTGGGCGAGGATGTCAACAGAAAGGTCACGTAATTATACACAGCTTCTCTTTCACCTTCACCATGGGGAGATATTCATGATACAGATGGTATTCTCAAGTTTTGACTTTCATCATGCTGGCCCCTTTAATCATATTATGTATATTTTTCAGGGTGTATTCAGTAGATGTGTCTCTTTGTGACTCCTTAAGACAGGGCTCTGTTTAAGGTGGCTTACTTGTTAAACTGTAAGGGCTGCCCTGGATATATGCATTGTACATTATATATTGAAGAAAGAAAAGATAACTTTGAATCAAAGAAATCTTTAACTTAAGAATCTGATTTTACATGGTTGAACCTGAAATGCACAGAGCAATCCAATTCATTAATGTTCTGGGTAATTTGTATTCATTTTTAAAATTGAGATCACACTTTCTTCAGTTTCACATCTTGTCATAAGATGATGGAATTGATGTAACATAAAGTAAACCACTCCTTATAGACAGTTTCAAATACTTTTGTATTGCAATTTTGCATTTCTCATAATCTATGTCAATTAAACTTTTGCAAAAAAGAAAAATGTATTCACATATTACTATTCTAAAATTGATCTTATAATTTCTACACAAAAAAAGCCATCTAAAACAAAGATTCAAGAAATTTACATAACATAAAGAAAACAATTCATGATGAAATGATTCCTGATTTTGGAAAACTGCAAATCATCAAACTCTCTGCTATCATGGGGTCTTAGAGTAGAGATTGGTTGGAAAGCAAAATATTCCTAGGACAAAAAAGTGTTTATAAGTAATCAAAACATTAAAATAATGACAATAAAAGTCCTGGAAGATGTAAAGAATGTTTTAGCTCATTGTAAGTATGTATCGAAAACAAATAAAAAATAGGTGATATGAGGTTACAATGGCATAAAAGATGTTGACAAAGCTTTAGCTTTTGGTGCAAAGGGGTCAAAACAGAAATTAACATGTACATGTACATGTAGGGAACAGTCTTTCAATCATAAATATGCAGGGCTCACAATCTGGCAGAGGTGTGAGGGTGAGGGAGGGTGTGTGGATGCTAGGCCTTATTTTCATAAGGTACACTATAAGAAAACATATTGATGTGTTAGTTATATTCAGTAAATGACATAATCTCTCAATTTAGTATATTACCAATATATCGTCTAAGGGTAGCATGCATTTCCCTTGTGGTCTGTTTTCAAGACATATAGGTGGCACAACCAACCCTCCTGCAGTGTTGTTATTCAGGGTTTAATGAGTAATTTCGCATGAGGCTTAATTATAATTTTGCTTATGCAATTTGTTAGTTACTATTTGGAGAATAAAGATACTATTATTATTATTATTTGTTAGTTACTGTTACCATGATATTTTGATACAATTAATGTTGACGTGGGTGTAACGTAGCATTCAAGTCTCTGCCTTCCTGTGTATCATTAATTGAATAAAATATTATATTATCATCATTATTAACGAAATGTTGATGTATAACTCCTGTTTGAATCCTTTAGAATTATGAAGATATGTATTTATCTAAATATCATCTTACTGTTTGGGGTATCATTTTGTTTTTCACGCCTTTTATTGAAGTTAATTCTTTAAGATGTTGTAGAACTAAGCTATCGAGAGCCCTGTAATTACTTATAAACTCATTTTCAAAGAGATGAATGACAACTTTGCACAACACTTCTTCTATATGCCAAGACGATTTATGTGTTCTTCTCACATCACATTTGCAAGGGAGTTTTTTCCTGTTTTATGGCAAGGTAGATAACCTCTTCTTTATTCAACCCACACAATGTCGTTTCTTGCATATGATTGGCTGTTTTATATGTCTTCTAGCATGCGCAGGTGCCTTAAGTTTATAGGGATCTGCAAAAGAGAGTCCAATCCTCTAGCCATGCAGAACATTCTAAAGCAGTTTTATAATTTGTAAACAAAGAAAAACATTTTATATCACAATAAAAATGACGATTACAATTAATGCTTCATCAAATGTTATCCTTGTATGGCATTCTACAACCTTTTTTACGTTTTGCATAGTTCCAAAAGCTATCTTGGAATAATGAGTCAAAGGTCATTTTGACCGTGACAAGGATTGAACAACAACAAAAAACAAAAAATGAAATTAAAAATAGATGCTATATAAATGAAATCCCCTAACGTTGCCAACAAGTAGAAGACAACTAGCCTTTGTGAGGAGTCTTCTTTCCACATAGCTCCTATTCAGATGAGGACAAATTGAAATCTACGTATAAGTTTAATTATCAGGTGACAATTCAATGTGTTTTGCAGAAAATTAAAATATCCTATTCAAGCTCACAATAATATACAGAAAACTGATGAAAAACTAAAGGTAAGCTGGAATTCTATATTTTTTTTCATCATGCTTTGTTTTGATTTTAAAACTCCTTAATTTTTTTTCAATTTAGTCTTCAAGATATTTTGGAATGGCATTGTGAAAGGCCCATTGTCGCTTATAGTGATTCTGTTCAAAAAGATTCAGAGTTAAAAACTTGACTCTAAATGGCTTTAAAGTTTTTTTCTTTTCGGAATTCACACAGCATTTATTCATTATTTGTAAGTACAGATGGAAAAAAAAAAGGGTTTTTTTTTACAATACAGAAACCACCTAACAGTATTAACTGTGAACATTTATGTTAAAAACATCAAAACTACATGAAAGAGCAGAAATAAGACTACAGTTTTGTCATGAGGTGTGGAACAAAGTTATTGACAGTTTTTTTAAATTGAAGCTACTCTGCTACATGCAATACAATCATACACCTTTTTCATCAGTAAAAAAAGTGTTTTTGGTTTCAATACTTTTATGATGTACATTTCAGTATCAATGAAAAGTCATTTTTCTTTGTTCAAAGTATAAAAAAAATCAAAAAAGTTGATGTGGTAATAAAACAGATGGACTAGTAAGGGAATTCTTTTTCTTTGTGGAATTTGATGACATCACTTGGGACAATGCTTCTAGCTATTTGTTTAAATAAAAAAACTTTTCATGGATGATTGTTTTTTTAGTGAGAAATTTGTGATTTTTGATGCCACTTTTTTAGTGGAAAATAATTATAATTTGATTTTTTCTGAGGTCAATTGCCCATGAATAGAGTTTTGGAAAAGATTTCTCCAATACATTAGGGCTGTATACTCATTAATTAACAAGCTCTACCTTGATTTAGGTAAATTGGGTGAGGAATGTCTCCCAAAAGTATAAGGATTAGATGTGATTGTTGCTTTTTCTTTGCATTCAAAATTAAAAAGTTTTTTTCACCAGAGATCATGTTGACCTCCTTCTAGTGAAGAAAGTTTTGACAATTTTTAAGAAGTTCCTAGGTGCCGTAGATACTTTTTAGGAGTCCTCTCATAACAAGTGTGAATTCAATCATATGTACCAAGGTTTGCCTAACTGCTTTTGTCTGTCCCCTTTAGTGTAAAAAGGTGCTCCATTACTTGCGTGCACTGTTTACTATATAGGATGACTTTATGTAATCTTGAAGCAGTTTATGTCCAGGCAGACTTTTTTTTACAAAAAAACAAATATCTTATTTTTGAAAAGTGTTTTGAAAGTATTTTTCATTAGTTATACACTAATGTGGATGCAGGCAAGTGTTGGTAGCACTAAGATTATTATCATGATACAGTTCACAAACCTCCATACAGCCCATCTCGTCTAATTGTGTTGTTTGTATAGAATTCAAACTTTGGATGGGTTGAAGACTGAAAATGTTTTCATTACAATGAAGGTTTGTTTCTTTTGAGGTTTTATTCTAAAAAGTCAGCTGTAGTTATGAGATGAAAAAGATTCTTAATAATGCATCTCATTTGTTTGGAGCTTTGGAGCGTAGCCTTCTCATTGAAATACTGAGTGGGTTGGTGATTGCCAGAAAAGGCTGTACACTAAATTCAAAAAGTATTGTAAGAGATCAGAGGATGTAAACAGTAATTGTTTTTATCTCATACAATACATAGAGCAGGTCCAGGCTAAATGGAGGGGGCTTACAGTTTTGTATAGATTATTAAAAAAAAAAAAATTCTGTGTCGTTGATGGGTAGGGAGAGGGAATCATGGTACCAGGGGGAGGAGGGGGGCAGGGAAGCAATTTCATTTGGATATGAATCCGTTTACAAGGAACACAACAATGTAAATGGGAGGCCACTTTAATTCAAATCACTGTAAGAAAGGATGTCAATTATGTCATCATTTTAAAAGTTATATTCTATTTTCACCTAAGATATACACTAAATACGTGTGCCCCCCCCTCTCCCAACGCCAACCTATGTCAATATCTAGTCATGCACCACCACAGGGTTGTGATTCTAAATTTCTTAATTTTTGTATGGAACAATCCCTGGTCATATTTATTTCAATAGTGACACCTAGTGTTAAACTGTTTAAAAAATATATTGCACCATGATGTTTAGCCCAATGGGACATAGGATAATTGGCAATAATTATGGTTTACATGGAAGTAAAAAAAGTGGTCAGTAGATCAAATCTTAGACTTATGACTTTAAACCAAAGGGTACAGCTGGGTAGAATATTAATTTCTCACAAAAAATGAATCAACTCATTTCATTTTTTTAAATTTCAAAATACAAAAACAATCTAAATTAAGAGCATGTTTATAGCTTCAAGAACGTGTTTTAATAATGAAATGTTGCTGTACATTGTTTTTTATTTGCTGCTGATATAAAAAATAATTGACCAAATTTTAGTATTTTTGATAAATGGTCAAAATTTGGTCAATTAAAAAGAATGAACAGCAATATTTATATATCAAAACACGATTTTGAAGCTATAATTGTGTTCTTAATTTAGATTGTTTTTGTATTTTGATATTCTAAAAAAATGAAGGAGTGGTCTTGATTCAAATTTTGTAAAAAAAAGCTAGTTTTTTTAACATGTCAACTTTTTTGATTTTTTTTGATATTGTGTTTACGGGAAATTAACTTTCATTGATATGGATAGGTACACAATGAAATGCTGAAACCAAAAGTATATACTTTAACTGGTCAAAAAAGTGTATTGAAAGTAGCAAATGAGCTCCAAACTCAAATTGTTGGTAACAGAGTTGAACCTGTTTCGCCACCTTAAGACTGGAATTACTCTAATCCCATTGGTCTTTACATCAAGATGATCAGGCTAGTACATTGTTTGAAAAACAATGTAATAAGCCTAATCATCTTGTCAAGTTGATGTAAAAACCCTAGAGGTCTTTAGTGTTAATGAAATGCCTAAGAAAAATAGGCTGCATCAGCCATTATTAGAAAACCGTCATTGAAAGTTTTGTTAGATTTCTTGATCACATCTAAGAGGCAAACTCACTGCAAAGCAGAATCAAAGAAAGACGACAAGAGAAAAAGGTTTAACTTTTCTTTTGTTTCATTGTCTTGCAAATGTTAGCCTTTAAGCTTTAAGTAAAATGTATGCATTTTGATTAATGTTTTTTTAAGAAAATGTCTAAGATATGTTGATTTTTATGAAAATTAGTAAATTTTCTATTGCAGTAATGGCTTTTTGCTGCCTACTACTTTTAGCCATTTTGGGCAGTACTTCTACTGGTAAGGAATTTATTCTCAATTAGAGATAGACACTGATAAATAGATTTATTGTAAAAATCTTCAGCACCAAAGTATACATACAAACATTTATCTATTTCTGATATTAAGGTATCATGCATATGCTTCAAAATGTCATCACGTTGATTGAAAATCATGGTTTCACAATATCTTTGTACATAATAGGGAGTCAAGAGCCTCTTGTTCAGCTATCAAAATCAAAATTGATTTGTAAAAATCAAATTGACCTACATGCTGCTACCAAAACACCTTTAAACCAATACAAAAATAACAGTGATCAAGTAGCCGAGAGGGCTATGAAAGCTATGTTGACTTTAATAGTATTGTGTTTATATATAGTTTAATTTCATTTAAGTTTCAAGGTGATGAGCAAATAACGTGGTGTATAAAATTTGGAATCAGTTTTTTTAAATGTTATACCGAAAACTATTGTGAATTTCATATAGTATGTAATGCATATAAATACATAGTGAACTTTTGGAAAAATTCTAACATAATTGTATAAAGATGGTTTGTTTTCTCAAAAAAGGATGTGTATTGATATATATTTTTTTCTTTATCGCAGTGGATGGAGCATTTTGTACTGACTTGACGACTCCAGCCAACGCTATCTTAGGCTCTGGATCTTTGACTGGAAACCAAGACTACAATCAGGTGTCCTTTACCTGTACTACGGGACACTCCTTGTCTGCATCTGATCCCTCACAGAAAACACAGTTGTTGAAATGTGGGGATCCAATGCCCTCAAACAGTGGTAATTGGAATTCCCCTCCTCAGGATTGTGTTGGTAAGCCATTTTTCTTCATTAAATAAAAACTTCGTTGTAATCATTCATGTATAAGTCAAATCATCAATGGGTAAATGTTATTTAATCAAAAGGGGTGCTTGTGTAAGAGTAGTAGGAGGGGGGGAGGAAGGGGGTCTGATCCCAGTTCCCAAAGAATCAAAAATCAAAATCCCAAATCCCGTAAAATCAAACATCGAATAAGGACACCCCAAAATCCCAAATCCCATAGAATTCAAATGCAAAATCCCAAATCCCAAACAATTAGAATGTCCAATCCCAATCCCAAAGAATAGGTAAATCCCAAAGTATTTCATGACTCTTTTTTTGCTATTTCTAAACTATAGCTGTGACCTGTCAGGACCTTACTGCTCCTGCTAGTTCTATAACAACATCAGGGGCAGTTAGTGGGAATACTTTTAATGCTAACACACCAGTAGAATTCACCTGTGTTACTGGTCTCACTTTTAATCCAAGTAATCCTGCAGACGTGACACAAACTTTGACCTGTCAATTTGATGGAACATGGGATGTTGTTGAAGGAACCTGTGCCCGTAAGTTCAGATCAATTGGATCCTTGTCATTTTAGCTAAATATTTCTTTCTTACTTTGATTGATATTGCCATATTCTATGAGTATTTTGTAACAGAAGTCCTTTAATTTAGAATGTTCTTGACTTTGATGTGGTTTACCCCTCATCCTGAAATCCTGAAATATGGTGTAGAGATGACCTCATCAGTCATGTCAAGACCTGTTGATTCTACATCAGCTTTGACTTGTGCTGACCCTAACTCACTAACCAAGGATGTCAAACATAAAAATAGAAATGTATGCACATTATACACAGTCATATTAAGCTCTATTGTCTGAGGACTGTTAACTTTCAAAAATATCCAAATGAATAAAACTGAATATATTCAGAGTTGCTTTTATCTTTCTGTCTCACTGATAATTATTATGCATACCGGGCACACCCCACAACACTGATTGGGGTTATAGAGGCTTATGATATGTCATTCAGAGTGTTTTAAAAACACAGGGAAATAATTATATGGCGAAATCCACAAAAAGTCCATAAACATTTACTAAAATAAGATCAAGTTAAAGTTTACATCTTCAAACTAAATATAGATATATATGCATATACACAGCTCTTTTGCCAATCAGTAGCCACTTTGTATTAGGTTTGAAGGGTTAAACGATTGCATACTCTAGTGTTTTGTAAAATGTAGTCCTTGAGTTTTAAAATTTAATTGACATTGATTTCGTTTTCACCGCCTATCATCCTACTAACTTGGAACCATCCATTTCATTATGCATTTTTTGATTTCATTGCAGCTGTTATTTGTTCAGATGTGCCTGCAGCTGATTATACTGCAATTACAGGCTCACTCACAGGAAATTCATTTGGTGACTCTATAGATTTGACATGCACAACTGGTTACTCCTTTGATTCAAATAACCCAGCAAACAATGCAGCAACTTGGACTTGTACCGAATATGGGACATGGGATGAAGCTCAGTCATGTTATCGTATGTTTTTTCTTGACTTATATTATAGCCTATCGTGAAAATATTATATTATTTAAAACATAAGTTCTAGACTTAAATTGATAAATGATATAATTTGAAGAGCACAACTGAACTAAGAGTAAAGATCAACCCAGAGCTTCTACATGTATTTATAACTGTTGATTTTTAAATTGTCCATCACTGATTAAAACTTACCATTCTATTGCAGTGATGGGATATTTTTAGCTTTAGCTTGCTCTAATGTTGTACATGTACATACTATGAACAAAATCATCTTTCGAACTAAAAATATTTCATGTAAACTTTGTCTAGTATTTCATTTTCACCCATCACTTCTACTTTTGAAACTAGCTGTAACCTGTCCAGATCTCACTGCTCCTACAAGTTCACTACAATATCAGGGGAAGTTAGTGGAATACTTATGATGCTGTCACACCACTAGAATTTATCTGCATTACTTTCTTGCTTGCTTTGAATGATTAAGATATTGCCATATTCTATGTTTTTTTGTAAAAGTAGTCCTTTAATTTTAGAATATTCTTGACTTTGATGTTGTTCCCACCCTCTCCTCTCATCCCCAACAGCTGTGACCTGTACAACAGACCCAGTAGTCCCTGCTGATGCTGTACTCAGTGCAGGAAGTCTATCGGGAAATGTATACAACTCAGTTGTTACCTTTGACTGTGACGCAGGCTACAGCTTTACAGCTAATAACCCTACAGATGACACCCAGGATATTACATGTGGAGCTGATGGGACCTTTAGTCCTGCTGTTGGTACTTGTGTGGGTAAGTAACCTTGTGCCCAAAGTATCACTACTTGGGTTTGGTAGGAAATTGATAGTGCTTATGTATGTTCGGTTTCAGGCTTTTAGGTAAAGTCATATCTGGTACTGGCACTTGTATCAGCTGGTATCTCAAGGTGTTTATTCATGATGTTTGCTGTTTCAGTGGATCTGTTACCATTGATCTACTAGTGCTATGGTCTGGAACATACCAATTGGTACCTCGTAATTTGAGCAAAATCTTTCTTGCTTGCTTTGAATGATTAAGGTTGCCCTATTCTATGAGTGTTTTGTAAAAGTAGTCCTTTAAGTTTAGAATGTTGATGTGGTTTCATGTTCTCGTATGTTTCATCTTAACATATCTTTAAAACTAAAGCTTCTGATGAATATGTTTCACAAATTTTAATGCACATCATTATAAAAGTCCAAAGATGCAAAAAAATGTAAATCTGTGAGAGATGTACTAGCAATGGCCAGATTGATAAAGAATACAGTTGTATTTGAAAACTCTCAAAGTAAGCTACATTTTTAATCAGTCAAAAGTATAAAAAATATTTTATTGAACTATACCTGATTATATGAATCTACATAAATCTATACTAGTATACTTTGCAATAAATCCCCTTTGCGTTATTATTTTAGCCAAAGTGGCTTTGGCTTCAAGCTCATTTGTCACAAATATTGATATTAAATAAACTTGTATTCCCCCATTTGAAATAGTTGTTTAAAAATATCTTTTTGTTATTTCTTTGATTTTGTGTGGCAGATGATTCACTATTATAAATGTTTTACTGTCCATGATATACCTATAGTATTCACAATACCCCTTAAGCTCTAATACTATCAGGTCAATAGGTTCATTGGTTATGCCAATACAAACCCACCAACATTAAATCAAAACAAAACATATCTATGATTATGTAAGCTCATCTGTGCATTAAGTAAGATAAAAGAGAGACTAAACTTTTTTTATGCACTGTGTGAAATG
>JAVSBT010450181.1:0-10004 GCA_033118115.1 Pharyngocirrus eroticus
TGTAATATTTGATTCTTATATCAAAACACATCATTTGCACTGGGTGAGCCTGCGTCCTCATCGAATTTGCACATCAAAGTCAAAATTTTCGGGCTCAGCTGTCAGTCTTTTTATAAAGATCCAGCAGATCGTGGTAAATTGCTGATTTGTGTCAAATAGTCTCATAATAACAAAACAATAAATACCTATCATTTTGTAGGCAATGTGTTGATGCTACAGCCATCTGGTGTCTGGATGAGTGGTTATATCAATATCCTCGAACACTTTCTTCAGAGTCTATATCAAATGCATTTGTTACTTCAAATCTTGTTTGTTTTCTTTTGCTTGGTTTTGACAATAAATGTTAACCTTTTCATCTGTAATGTCTTCAATAGTTGTCACTTATTGCCAGAAAGGATGGGAAAGCAAACATCGGATTGTGTCCTGCCACTAGCGCCTATCCTCAGTAATGGGGCATGCTAGTATATTATAGAAATAGAAATAGAAAGGAATTAAAATATTTGTGATAGGTGCAGATATTTGTAAATTAAAAAGTTTGTTCTGCAGATCATGTTCATATATTGATGGTGATAATTGCCTGAGATGAGAATTACTTACACTTGAATAACAATTCTTTTACTTTGCAACACATGGCAGCATTAATAAAATAAAGTAACAAATGGTAGTCGTTAGTTGTCTCCTATACATGATGGTAAGAGGAGTCTAGGATGTGGTGAAACCTTTCATCCCAGGCAGGGCAGCAGTCATTAGTGTTGGATTTACAGCTTTGTGGTTACAAATGTAGAACATCTCTGTGGATCTCTCACAGCTTTAGAATTTTCATTCCAATTAGTTATTGGATTTTTTTTATATAACCATGAACTTTACCATTCCGGTGTTTTTTCTGCGATAAGAAGTATCTGTATGTTTGAAGTTATAGGTCTTAAATTGGTAATTGAATTTCAGGGCAGATTCTGATATTTACAAGGTACAGCTTTTACTCATGTTTTCAATCTACAACTGCATTCAAACTAGAAAGCTATGAGTTGAAAATAGAATTTACTATAGTACTAGAATCCTATTGCATTTGAGAGATTACTAGAGTTCGCTAATAAAAAACATCTAAAAAACATTTCTGGATTATTTTTTACATTACCACTAGTTGAATATGTATGGAGATTTCTGTGAACATTCTTGATTGCTAATGTAAAAAAGGTATCTTGGTTTCATAATTTATTGTATGTGTGTGGTAGATGAGATACATGGAAGTATATTTTTTAAAGTAGAAATCTTGCCTTGCCCTTGAGTAGTTTACCACTCTGTGATGAAACTAATTATATCTCCTGAAGTTGCAGCATAAGTTATTACAGGATATTTTTTCAAGAACAAGTTTTAATAAACTTTAGGTGCTGCATCTTACTTACTTACTTAGTACTTGATAGATATGGAGTTGTGGACTTATTCCAAGCTATGAAAGTTTGCAATGTTTAAACTGAGGACATTTCTTCTGGCTGTATGATTTGCGTGAAATATTGTTGTTTGTCTGTCAGTCTATGTCCAAGGGATACTCATCATGGTATAGTGCTCTCAGCTCACACACATACTGTAATGTCTACAAACTGAAGTAAAAGCAGAGTTGGTCTGTGCTTCTGCATTGGGTCAGCAATCATTGATGTTTTGTTGGCCTACTGTGTGAATGGCTAGATTTTACACCTATTCTGTTGTTATTGTTGGCTTGTTCAACTAACCATATTAGTTCTGATACAAGGATTATAAGTGATGTTTCAAGGGATATTTTTTGGAATAATGACTAAATGATGATGTAAAGTATGTCTTTTAATTGGCATCGATTTAGAAACTACAGTTAAAATTAGGAATAAAGGTGAGTCCATTCTTTTTTATAGTTGAAAAGTAATCTAAAGGCCATAGCAAAGTATAAAAATGTATCTCGACAAATTTATTTCAAGTTGTATCTTTTCTTGAATTAGGATAACTGAACCAGACATGGGGCTGTTTTATTGATAGCTTGCCCTAGTAGAAAAAAAACCTAAGAATTTAGATTATGAATTATGCCATGATTTGATAAAGTGATCTTTTCCAACTTAAAATTTCCTCTGAAGTTATACTTTGGCCCCTACTTGACCCATATATTATATCTGCATAAACATACAGAAGTTTGTCTTATTATTTCTTCCAAGGATAATATGTTGAAACCCAATCTGTATGTTATTCTCCATTATTGCTATTAGCCACAGTCAAAGGTCAGGAGGTTTGTACAATGAAATTTGAACTAAAATCAATAGAATAAATTCTTGACAAGGGCCATATCGATTTCTAAAGAAAAGAATTCCAAGATAAAAAGAGACCTTGTAGATATTCAGATAAGAGCTAATATATAGTAACTTTTGTAGTCAGCATTTTTGAAGGTATTTCAGAATCATTCTGGCTACAGGTTGATAGAAAAAGAATGAATTATTTGGAACTTGCCGGTTTTTGATTTTATGGAAAACTGCTGTGATATTAAACAGTATGGAGGTCATTCATTTGACCACATCATTTGAATACAGCTGTTTGTTATGAGAACTGTCTAGTCAGTGGTACCTGGACCATTAAGAACTGCAGAACTTTATTACCTAGAACCACTTCCTTCAAATCGGTCTTTTATGAAGCAAGTGGCTCTTCTTAACGGCATTTGTAAGAATTATGAAGACAGCTGAGCATACCACATAAAAATTATGATGGATTTGGTACCAGAAGGCAACAGAGCACTGTTTTTTCCATGAATGTCAGAATAAAGGAGTGAAGAAAGATGGTAGAAGTGTCAATTCCTACAATTGTTCAACAGAAGTTGCTACAAAACTTGCTTTCTTTAGAAATGATAAATTTACCTGGGGATGTTTCATTTAACTTTTTTGACTGAGATTTTTTTTAGAAGGGAAGACACTATCCAGAGTTGAAATAAATTATTCTACAGTGAAACAAAAGTATTTTTTGAAGATAAGTTACCTTACCTCACCTCATAACTTACAAAATGATATATTTACCTGAAGATGTTTCGTTTAAGGTTTTTTTACAGAGATTTTTATTTAGAAGGGAAGACACTATCTAGAGATGAATTGATTTATTCTACATAAGAATAAAACTATTTTTTTGAGGATAGTTTAACTTACCCCATAACATTTAAACCTCATTCTAGAGGGCTTGATCACAGAGTATTATGAATAGTTTTGTGTTGTTTAATTTATCTTTGTTACGTTTGATATAAACAACTTTAAGCTAATCTTGCTGTTTTAAGATCATTCTGCCATTCCTGAAGGCATTGCCATATATAACAGGGCCAAATGTTATGTCAGTCTTTTCAGGTTTATAAACTCTGATTGATATTTTAACAAATTACCTATACAGAACTTCATTGTATGTAATCTGTTGTTTTTGCTATACTACGGAAAAGATTACATGGTAGCTAGTGAATCTTTTCAGGCTTCTTGATCCCATCAGTTTGTTTTTGTAGCCTACTGAGATTTTGCTTAACTTTGTTGGCTAATTTAGAAACATTTTGATTTAAAAAAAACAATATCAATTGCTAAAAAATGAGTTGGACTTAGTTATCTATGAAAAAACGAAAATGAGATATTCACTTATATAAATATGAAAGTATTCATTTGCAGTGAATTTTATCAAAAGTAATTCTGTTTTAGGAGAAAGTGAGATATTAGATTATTGAGCAGCTATATAATTAACACTGTATGGTAGTTTAAGACTTCTTTGAAGCAAAGACAACCTGAACATTTACATCTTGATGAAAATAAGAGTGATTTATATGATCTGATTGTTATTGATAAGTGGTAATAATAAAAGTTTGAATAATTATTTTAAATCCGATGACAGAGATTAATAGGTTGGGAGGAAAAAGTGACATTCATAACTGCATTGGGAATGCCCTCTGCATTTGTTGGAAGTGAACCTGAGAAAAAACTTCACCCTTAAGCTGTAGGGATCAGAGCGCTTAACATTTTCAGAGCTGTGTGGTTTTGTTTTGGATTTCAATAAAATATCTGAATGCTTTTGACATAATTGGGGATAGCATGAGTGAACATATGACATTTGACCTCAGGTGTTTGTATTCGTTGGAGTTGTATACTTCTTGTGTAAAGTATTGAAAGAAAGTATTTAAAAGGACAGATTGAGAAGTTTAAAACCTTTTCAACCTGAGAACAATATCTTAATATGTATTGACTACTGATTGGTAAATTACACTGCAGAATATGGCTTGAAGTATTAATTATTGGCTTGGTACATAAAGTACCTAAATGAAGAAATATGGCTCTTTTTAATAACCAGTGCTAGTAGAGGTTGCTCATTTCGGTGAAAGGTTTGATTGATGGTTGATGGCATGGTATTGCAAGTTTGTCTGGGTAGCTCATATGATACAGCAATGGGGTGTTTGCATTGAGGTTGAGGGTCCAAGTTATACTTTAGACAAGACACTCCTTACTCCAAATTCCTTAACCACAATATCAAATAACATTGTACTGAATGGGAAAACTGGTCTGTTATACCAGGTCACAGACATTTGGAGTATGGACTGAAGAGATATTCTGTTAAAAAGTTTAGTGTAGGTTTTTTGATAATTTTTTTCATGAAATATTCTCATAATGATACTGATAGTGATTTGGAATGAATGTTCAAATTTATCAAGGGTAGGAATTAAATATTTGTCTGGGTGTAAAATACTCAGATAAATGCTGAAAACAATACGTTTACCTGCATACATATTCTCAGGTAGGAAATTTATTGTATCCAGGTCTCCTAATAAGGAAAGCTTCTGGACCTTCAAAATGATTTGTCACTTATCTAAATGTTGCAGTCTTGTTGTCTTATGCATGGTAGAATGTGGAAAGGTGGTTTCTTATCCAATAGGTCAAGATCACAGATATAGAATACCGATGTAGAACACCCTTTGATGTGATCATTACATTTCCTTAATCAAAACTTCACAGCATGAAGGTCACAATGTCTCACAAGGATCACAATACAAAGGAATCTTTATTCAAACTTATGATGGGAGGAAAACAGGTTAACACCCCCATGTTTTGTTCAGTCCAGAAAACAAAGTTGTCCATCTTTTGTCCTCTTTATTTACCTACCCTGTCTCTGGCCTTCTGTTATAATGGACTATGCTTTTATTCAAGACAGTGCTGCTAGTATTCTGCTCACTACAGACAGACCTCTCTATTAGGTCCATTAAATATTAGGTCCAAACTGGTCGTACTAGAGAGATGGTCTTATTGGGGAAGTCCACATATATATGATTAGTTTGTAAATTTGGCATATCTTGAGTTTTAGTTATGAGGCAATCTTTTGATTGAGGTGGTCTTTGAATGAGGTTGGACGGAACTTACATCAACAATAGAAAAAAGTGATGATAGCATGAACAAATTCTCTTTTGATGTTGACTACCTAGCTATGGACTTGCAAGGAATTATGGAGAATCCAAAGTTATCTACCTACATTCTTAGCAGAGCAAATGTCATATTTAGATAGGGACGAAATTTTGATTACATTTGTGCTTGAGCTGCATTTTTTTCTTTTTATGTTGGCGAAATTATGACTTTGATGTGTTGGGGATTTGTTCCATTGCTGTTAGGAAATTATTATGTATGTTTACCTTCATATGATCCTTGTGTTAGCTAAGCCAGAAGTCATAGTAGTTGTTGGTTTGACTTCCAGGGTCAGGATAAGGTTAGCAGAAGAGATGTAAAGTGGATAGTTTGTCATGAAAAAGGAGATTCAGAAGCCTTTGGATCAAGCTGTGCTACAGCACATTTTCTAACTAACTAACATAATGATTGTTTGTTGATTTGTGATTTTGGATGAACATTTTCACAGGATGAAAGGTGAAGGTAATTTATAGTCATTTCTCAAAGTTTTTTCTTCTTCAAGAAATGACAGCTGATGTGTTCATAGAGAAAGGGTTCTTTCATTCAAAGACCATGTAATGACATTAAGTGACAGTCATTGTATATGCCACAAAAATATATAGAAAAGAAGGGTGCTTGTGCTACACTAATCTATCATCCTATACTTGAAATTTATTGAGAAATTCTCAGTCACATATGAAGAGCCAGCATGTTTCAGAAATGTATAGGATTCATTCATATCAATGGTTCAATGGAAAGCTTGGCTTGGATTAAATTACATTAAAGGATTTATCACAGGTAGGTCTTCTTGTTGGGTTTATACTTTTTACAATAAAAGTCCTTATATTTCAAATCCTGCTTAAGAAAATGCAAACAATCTTAAATGGGTGAAATATATAAGGTCAGAAATGTCAATTCTTTTTAGATCTAAAGATGAATCAGTGTTGGTTGATTTTAACTTTTCAGTTTTAGATTTTCTCACCGTGTATGTTTTTTCTCATATATTTTAATAAAGAAGTGCTAACCAAAGGGTGAAATGACATGTGAGATGAAAATATGTTGAAATGACAAGCACCATGCATCTATAAATGTCAACATTCCAAAGCTAAATGATAACTAGATCAAAAACTTACTACCTATAAATTATATCAAGTTAGAAATTTCAGAAAGTTTTGCTTTAGATGTTTGATCTGTACAACAGATATATGGACACACATTTTCGTGTTGCCCTGAGGCACACACAGACCATTATAAGCAAAGCCATTGAAGACGACATCACCTTATAAAGGGTTCAATACAAAGATGTTTGTCCAATGAGAAGAAAAAATAGAGTGTGAGAGGATTAAGGAAAAGAATTGTCATGCCTGAAATAAAATGCCATTAGAATGATAGAGTGAGTGAGTTAAAAGTTCAGTGGTGTTGCATTAAAATTTCAAAGACCCCCAATAAAATGTTTTTATTTTGAATTGAAGCAACAGAAGACTCTATTTTGTGAGATATGGTTCTTTACAATCTATTCTTTGTGGGGCACAAGAATTCTTTTTTAATATGCATTATTTGAACATAAAGAAGAAAACAAAAAAAACGCCTTTTGAAATATATTTGTACGTGGTTGTATATTAATGTTTATTTTGATTTTTTTCATCTAATTTATAACAAACTTATATTATGTTGGTTTTGCCTTCTAATTGTGTCTGTACAAAGTGCCTATGTTTGCTTTACTGCCCTAAAATCATTCACATTATGAGGTTTATTCAGTGTACAAATCATAAACTTGACATAGGCATGAATGCAGAATGTGTTTTCATTTGGAAGTTGGCTACTAATTGCCTTCTGGTTGAAAACACAGGCTACCATTTGTAAACTCATATTTCTATTCTGTTCACAATTGGAAGAGAGTTATCAGTGGTACTAGTACTTAACAATTATGATAAGTTTTGAGATGTTAACATGAAATATTGTGTTCTGCTTCATGGTCAGTTTTGGTTATGCTTGAATTTGGAAGATTTGATACCAATAATATTTAAAAAACTTGTTCTTTCCATGATGACCTGAATCATACTGCATAGGGATGTATATGTAATTTCACAGCTGGGATTCTGATGTTTTGGAAACATCAAGAACTAGGTCAGGCCGTTGAAATGTGCTTTAAAGAAATTAACCAGGCTACCATACAAATCTAGAGATTTAATACCAAAAGATTGTGTTTCAAATAAGCAAAATGTAGGATGCTATAATGCAATAAAGTAGGATTTACATCAACCCGAGAGTGAAGGCTGGAGATACATCCACTGTGGATTTAAGGAAGAAAAGAACACAAAATTAACTGTGCACACAGGATTTAAACTCACAGTATTGATGGATTTAATCAAACTATTAAAGCCTGTATAATTATGTGTGCTAAGACATATTTATATAGAAAAAGATCAATTGTTCTATTGTGGCTAATCATATAATCAATTATGGAAACAGAGGTAAGATTTTTCTCATTTAATTCAATGGGGTTTTAGACTTAGCAATAAACAGAGTGATATAAGTTTGATAGGACTAAATAAAACTACTTAAACAGCGAATGTTTGGTTTATGTTTAATTGTAAAGCACCCCCCCCCCCCTCCACACCAACTGTAGGCCTCACACTTCATATATGATGAAGTTGGGGACTGTCATAGTGACATTGGCACTTTGAAAATCAGTTGATGCTGGCATTACACTTGATTTGCCATTGTACTCGACCAATTAGACATGTTTCATATCATGAAAACTGAATTAAAATAAAAAATGAATCATTTTGGCCTCAGATGTTATGCCGCCTCCTGGCTGTGACAGTGTAATATCATGATTGGACCAATTTGACACAATTTCATATTCTAAACATCAGAGTGTGATTTTGTATTGCACTGACGTTATATATGTAATAGAAGATAAGCATAAATGAGAGTCGCAAATAAACAATTGCCAAAATTCAACAGAGTTTCGATCTACCCTATTATATTGTAAAGTTTTAATCTTTTACGGACTAGCCTAAATGATCCAGAGCTTTTAATCTAGAGGTAAAGTGCTGACTTGTGGATCACAGGGTCATGAGTCCAAAGCCAGGTCTAGGAACCTTTTGTTTTGTCTACTCAAATTCTTTACAATAAATTGATTGAGGTTTGCTAATATGGATGAAGATCTTTGACAGGTATAAACAATAGTTCAATTTAAAAGCTTCAAGAGATGGCAATGTCACATTCTACCAATCCATACCACCCTAAACAATGTGACAAACCTATGGAAACAAGACATTTACATGGTGGGACATGTTATGGATGGAAAGTGGATCACCATATTCTTTATTTACCTCATACAATAAGTAAAGTTGGATTGTTTTCATTAAGCAAACTCTGCAAGTAGATGATCAATTATAGAGTTTTGTATGACAACATAAAGATTGCACAGTGATTGAATTAGAAAACAATAATTTAAGCTGCATATTATAAGTCATTTGCTTTCAATAGATCATTTGTGTGGTATATGTACTGCAATTGATAGATATTTTTATAGACATTCTTTCTCAAGGAATTGCAATTTTTTGCAGTAATTTTTTAAGTAAAGTGCAGGGGAATGTCCTCAAATGATCCAGGCGGACCCCTAAATTCTGACCGTTGGGGGTCCTTAGTGGACCTGTAGGAAATTTTGCTTGATTTTTTTTTCTTAAAAGTGAAAAAATATCATGGGAAATCTACATTGGGACTATAAATATGGAATAGGGTATATACACCATGTCTCTATATTGTGGTTGATTCAGGAAGGGTGAAATTGTACATTCTTGACATGGCCTGCCACGGCCAGTGCCATGCCAAAGGTTGACATTTTGCTCTGGATGAAAAGATATCCCCTATTTCTTACCATTGCACTCAACATTGGTGTAGACTTTTAGGTTCATTGCATTTTATATATTCTAAAATGTGTAGAATTTTTGAACCATTTGATGCTTCACTGTAGTTATAAGGTTGAGGTGTAGATAGAGATATTGGATATGAATGTCTGTACAGCAATTTAAAAAAAAAGAGGAGAATTCATAACATCTCAGAAGCTGTAGGACAATTTCTGTGGGATCATTTTTATATGCAAGCTGTTGGGCAAGATTGGCTTGATTGACAAATAAAAAGCTTTTAATGTCAGGCGTCACTGTCTTAAAATGTATACTGCAAGTGCAACCAATCTTATCAGCTTTCTCTTCCTAATCAGCTATTACTTTCACCCCCCCCCCACAATATTTACTATTTATGAATATTAATCCAGATACAAGCCTTTTCAATATCTTCTTGTAAAGAAAAAAAAATCAAGAAACCTCAATGGTTACAGGAATATACCAATGTAGCAGAGGGCCCATTTCCTTATACCTGATGTTTTTATTATGGAATCATACATGGTACATGCTGTGTGAAATAACAAGCTTGTAGATGTCTGAGGTTAATCCTATATTATGGATAGGGTTGAAGCAATCCCACAGAGGTACGGTAGGATTCTGACCTCAAGAAGAACTTAAAGCGATGTATACAAACCCTCAAAATTAGTATACTACTTTAAATAAAGGGGAGTTTTTGACAATTCTGGAGAAG
>JAVSBT010450192.1:0-10004 GCA_033118115.1 Pharyngocirrus eroticus
GAGCTTTCGGAAATCACTGTTTCCTTTGTCAATCTGATCAAATGTATGACATGTCCACTAGATGGTGTCGTGGACAGGATACGGGTCATATGCTAATGAGCAGTCGATTGACCGTGTCCCCCCACTCTGCTGACATGTCATACATTCGATCAGATTGACAAAGGAAACAGTGATTTCCGAAAGCTCTCGTGAGTAGTTTTTTTAAACCAGTCAAAAGTTTTAAAACTAGTTGTTAAATATGCCTGCCAAGTCTTCAACACCTCACAAGATCTAGAGAAAAGTATGCTACCAATCCTGCAAAACAGGAGACATAAGCTTGCCAAGTTCTTCTATCTCAGGATTGAAAAGACATCCTAATATATAGCCTTGTCAAAACATTAAGTAAACACAAACTACAACTTCAGGAAACTAGGAATGTTATACCAATCTGCTAAACGAAAATAAATAGTGACTTGTAAATTCCCTATGGGAGTCGTAATTTTCTTTCCTACGGTACATGGATTTGACTTCGTTGAGAATTGCACTCTACTACGTAAGCAAACTGACACATTTATTTGAACCACATAATTATTCGTTATTATCAATGATTTACCTGGGGTGAGGCATTTGTGTAATAATAGGTCTGGCAATTAGATATTTCATTGCCTCTATGATGTTCAGAAGGCGCCATGTGGCCTCTTTCGTACATGTCACCGTGCACAATTTTCTGTTTCCACTGGATATAAGGCCTAGTTCCAATTCGCTGATCCCAAAACCAATTTGTCATTTTGCAATATTCCCCATCGCTCACTCTGTTCTTGGTCAAATATTCGTAAACCAATGCGGGATTGTTAGTCTCCTTGTCATAATATATATAAAAATCTTGGAATGGTAATTTTTCATATCTACTTTTATTTTCGTTAAGTTCTAGCCAGTCGACGCTCAATGTGGTGCTATTCTTTAAACGGGAAAAAGCTTTTTTTACATCTTGCGCTACTATTAGCGAGTCCCTCATTTTGATTTTATACTCAAATTCTTGTTCGGGTGTAAGTATTTTGGTTTCGCGGCGCGTTTTGTAATGTTGGCGTCCCGCATCTAGGTCATGTCTATCATCTTCAGATCTGTTGTCATCATTTCGGTAACGTCGGCCGGACCTATCTCGTTCACCTCTTCTATCATCTTCAGATCTGTTGTTTTCATTTCGGTAGCGTCGGCCGGACCTTTCTCGTTCACCTCTTCTATCATCTTCAGATCTGTCGTCTTCATTTCGGTTACGTCGGCCGGACCTTTCTCGTTCAGTTTTTCTATCATCTTTAGATCTGTTGTCTTCATTTCGGTAACGTCGCTCGTACCTATCTCGTTCACTTCTTCTATCATCTTCAGATCTGTTGTCTTCATTTCGGTAACGTCGGCCGGACCTTTCTTGTTCACCTCTTCTATCATCTTTAGATCTGTTGTCGCCATATCCGTAACGTCGGCCGTACCTATCTCGTTTTTCATTTTCATCTGTCGAATTCTCTTCTTCCAAACGTTGTTCATCGTCGTTTTGTTCATCGTCGCATATTTTGCTTTGTCGAAATTTTCTTGTGGAAGTTTTTTTCTCGATTTTTCGGTATTTTTCGCTCATTTTCGCTTCTTTGTAACTTTGTTTACTAATATCCTGTCCAGAGCCACACATTGATTTTTCTTGATTTTTTCCTTTGGAATGTTTGCTTCCGATTTCTCGTGAATGATCATTTTCCTCTATCAATTCATTTCCTTTGCATCGTTTTTTAAATACGTCTAAAGCTTGTGACTTGGCTTTCTTTTTTTCAAAAAGCCTGGTTGTTGTTCCATATCCGTCGTCTTCACGCCTCGCACTGTTTTCTTTCTCATTAGAGCAACTTTCACTTACGGCGTCAACATTGGCACTGCCTTTTTGAGATTTGTTGTTTCTATTATTGCCACCGTCTCCTTTACGTCTGTCGTTTTCATTATCGTCACTGTCACTTTCGTCTATATTATGGGTACGTTTCCTTTTTTCGTTACGTGCCTGTGCAAATACCTTTGGCAACTCTATTTTCGGACCAGAATTAAAATTTGTGTTGTACTGTTGACGATTTTTTAACATCAGATGATTCGGACTGTTTTGTTTTCCTTGCTCAATGCAATTGTTCACACCCAATAACTTAATGGTAAGGGCCGACGTTATGCCTACTATTTTTTTAGACAGCATTTTCTTTATTTTTTTTATTTTGTGTATTGTTTATATCTTCACACGAAACAAAGTTATTATCCTTACAGTTTCCTTTTTTTGTTTTTTAAGTTGAGACAGAAAAACGCGTTCACAAAGAGATGACGTCATTCAAGAAAAGAGACGGCGTAAACACCTTTTTACCTTTTTTGCGGAAAACAGTTTCAGATTTGGTAGAGGTAAAATCATATGCAAGTATCTACACATAGTGATAATGAATATGCTTACAATCATGTAAATCGTGATTAGGTCGATATCACAAGGCAACAGTGCAACTATAGGGTTAGGGACAGGGTTAGGGATAGGTAAACCTAATCCTTATCCTCACCCTATCTCTTAACATGTAGATCTTTGTATTATGAGCTTACATAGAGCTTCAGATTGGTATGAGGATCGGCAAATGATGATATTTATCATAGTATATTATGTCATTACAAACATGATAATTGACTGCAAATATACGCCTGATTTACAAGATAGGTCGGATTATGGGGGAAGCGCACTGAGTAAACAGAACGGTTATGCATACCGCACACTTTATCCGAATAACTATATCCAACAAGACAAACGGATTAAAAAAAAATAGCTATTCGAAACAAAGTAAATTTGTAACTTGACAGTGTTTCAAATAGACATGTTCCAAATAGACACGACTTTAGACATATAGCCGCAAATTGAGTAAAAGGTACAACAATTTTGAATCACTTTAATTCCAAAAGGTTTGATGCGGCTCAATCTTAAAGCACTTTAATATAATCCGATTATTTTTGAATTGGATAAAAGGGAGAATGAAAATGCGACTAATAGTAGCATGAGTTTCTATACATTTGTATATATGTTATCATCGCGGTTGTTGTATTTGGATAAAGCAAAATGGTATAGGCTCTGTGTTTAAAACGTAAAACGCTCATGATCTTTGGTTCAGGGTTGATAAAATGTAAACGTAAGCCAACATATCATATATTTATTAACTTCAGAAGTTATATGACTTTCTTTTGCATTACTAGTATGTATCGCCGTAGTATACTTATGTAGTCTAAATTACAGCCAGTTAACTACAAGCCTATTCTCGATAATCGCTAAATTTATCAGCTTTGACATTGGATTAAAATCATTCAACTGTAACATGTGTGTATTCGACACACTTTTTTTTATACCGCACACTTGGGTATTGTGATCATGTTCTTTTGAAACGAATCAGTTTCGAATAGACAAAGTGCATTAATTTTGTACTAAATAAATACTTTTTTAATCCATTTGTCTTTTTGCATAATTATAGTTATTCGAATACTGTGTGCGGTTTGTATTATATTGGCGATAAAGGGTTATAAAAGGTTTCAGATAAGTGTTGACTTGGCGAAGCCCCTTTAGAACCTTTGCGCCGTTTATTCAGCTTGTGGTCATATGCCATTTCCAACATGTTTGCAATTAAAGATCCGTTGCGTTGACACACATTCCCGGTGTTATGATGTATGCGGGCAAGATGAAAAAGGCGCATAATGATACGGCTCCACTGTGATACTTCTTGTGGATTATTTGTATGAAAACCCCAATGGCATGGCTGCAATATTATTTTTCATCCTACAATATCGTAACACCCTTCCCCCAACACACCCACCCCTCCAACACACACACCCTCTCACTCACTTACCCTTACATGTCTACATTTCTTATATCGTTATAGTCAACATTACGTCACAGGAGAATGCAAAAGCTCTTTCTCATGAAGAAACCTACGAATGCTTATGTTCCAAAGTAACTGTTCCAGAGTAACAAAGTTATATAATTATCTGTTCCCACAATTATGTTTATCTCTATGTAGCCAGGTAAAAATTGCATTATGAACAAAAATGAGAGAAAAGAGAGGAAGACGTAAGAATATGACAACCATAATATTAGTCGTTTGTCACTAAAATGCAAATTGTTACAAATAGAAAAGAAATAGGTGAATTTTATAGAAAAATCTGCTACAATCTCCCATATTTCTTAAAATGAAATAATTTGCCTTATGCTTAAAGTGGTATTATGTTATATCGGTAGCACATGTGTGTGACGAAAGATAAATATAAAAGGCACAACTATTAAGGGAACAAGCTACTCGACATTAGGAGGTGTAATGCTATAATTATCGAAATTGATTTTTCAGCATAAATAGCAAGTTCGATATGTTTACTTTGACATACCAACAGAATTTTTCCCTAAGATAAATTTCAAGCAGTTCTAATTCATTTTGTAAAATCAGCTGTGGTAGTCAGGCTCTTTTGTGACGCATACAAATTGATGTACAATGCAATTTTCGACGAGACTGTTTTGTGAACTTTGAACATGATTTGTGAACATGATTTTCATGTCCGTTTTCAAGTAAAGTAAAATTTCATAGACGAGAATTGGACATAAAAGGGTGTAGCTATTTTGGAGAAGACTATTCTGCATCGTTAGAAGGTTTTATCTTGAATATATGTCTTTTTACAGAGAAATTATAAAATTTTGAATATGAGCTATCGTTTCTATTTGTAACATGTCTATTTGATCACTGTCAAAACTACAAAATATACTTTGTCTCGAATAAGTAGTCTTTTCGGAACAAGTGTGCGCTTTACCTAAGGCAGTTAGTATTCGTATTTGGTCTTTTTATTTAAAATACTAGTAAACATCCTATTCTGGCGCTTCTCGTCTTAATATAGAATAGTTTGAGATTTTGTTTGCAGCGAGAAAGGTTATACAAAGCCAAGCCCAATTTTCCTTATTTTGATGACGTCATCTCTTTGTTTGCGAAAGTGAAACCATCGCAAATGCTTTGCAAGGGATAACAAAAGGAAAAGGAGAAAACGGATCTATATATACTAACATCCGTGTTAAAATATGAACGATAAATAGGATGATAAAAAAAAAAATATGCTGTCTAAAAAAATTGTAGGCATTACGTCGGCACTTGCCGCTGGGTTATTAGGTGTGACCTGTGGAATAGGGAAAGGAATACAACATGAATCAAATTATCTATTGTATAACACTCGCCGACAGAACAACACAAAAACATTTTTCTACTCTGGTCCGACATTAAAATTGCCAACGATATTTGCACAAGCAGATCCCCAAGGTGAAAAGAGAAGTTATCCCAGTGAAGACGAAGACAACCGCCGACAAAACAAAAAACACAAAGGACCATACGGCCCAATAGCCGAAGAAGACTACGGTAACCATAGTCGTCGAATAGTGCCTGGTCACCCACATTTTTTTCGCCTTGCGACAGAAGTAAGGGAAGCATTGAAGAGAGATCCACTAGATCCTAACGTTCAGCGTAAATTTAACCGTTTGGAGAAGAAACTTGATATCACCTACGAAAAGCTTACCAGAAAGAAAAATAGAGACAGATATAAACGATTTGACTACTACAAATTCTTCGTATTCTTTGACACTAAAACTAACAATCCCGCATTCACTTATGAATACTTGGACCTGAAAAATAAGCCAACGAAAGAACGATGTGAAACGGACGAATTTTTTTATGATCAACGACTATATGATAAACAGTTTGAATGGAAGTCAGTCGAAATAGACGGTGTTGAATTTCAGAGAGGTCACATGGCTGCAAGGGGAAACTATAAATCAAATAAGTTACAACAATGCATGACCATGCATTACCCAAACGTTTCTCCACAGGTAACTTATTGTCCTATGTAAATTTATCTAATTGGTGATATATAATGAATAGTTTTAATACTGTTACAAAGTAATAAAATGATTAAAAAAAGGGTTTGTACTAGAACGAATGCTTTTATTCCAAAGGAACAAAGCTTTAATGTCTGTTCCAATATGTTTATCTCTATACCTATGACAGATCACCTATGACATTGTTCCCGGGTTACATGATACGATTTAACTGTGTTACGTTGTAACATGTTACTTTAATCTAGGTGTGTGGTTACCCTGAGGCACAATTAAAACGATTCAATATATTATATGTCTAGGCTAAAGAACTCAACGGAGGCGTCTGGGCAGATCTAGAACACTACGTCAACAGAATAGCTCGTATACATAAAGTCCATGTATTGACAGGGCCGATATTTGACAAGAAAGAAGAAGAGTGAGTATAATTACTCACAGTCAATCTTTAGTATTACATAATTCATTATCATGGTGGTGCTAATTACAGATTTTTGTGTCTGTTGACTTGAGTAATGCTACGTTCACAATTAATCTTACGAACGCCGTTCAAACGATTATTAGACGTAAGAAATTACCCAAGAATCGTTCGTACGGGCAATTGGGACCGTAGCATTACACACCAATGACCTTATGGATACCGACCCACTGCTCCAACCACCTTTTAAAATTCAATTGTTAATTAGGCATTATGGCTATTAATTTCAGCTCTTAGGAAATGTGTAATTTGGGCAATAAAAAATTTGAATGTCAACATGAAACCAAAACATGGTATATAAAACATATAAAATAACCTAAATTCATGTTAAACACATTCTGGTCATAGTAGGCCAAAATGACTAATTACAGGGTATACCTCTTAATTTGTAGCTCATATTTTCAACTTCATAGTTAGACTTAAAAATAAAGATTAAACCTTATAAAGATGCAGAATAGGCTGGTCCATTATAACTTCACCTTTTTATAATCCATTCTAATCTACAACATCTTACATAGCTGGAAACGTCCCAAAAATCACTGACTTGTAGGCAATAATCGCCTAAAAATGTTGTAGTTTTAATAACCCAAATTTGCAAATAAATGAAAACATTACATGAAGGTGAAGCTATTCTGAGAAGTTTTTTTGAAAGAAACATTGTATTTTTTTTCTTTATAGGGAGAAAAGGTTCTTTTATAACCACCAGGGTGTGCGTATTCGGATTCCAACACATTTTTTCAAAGTAGTTATTCTCGAGAGCAATGATAACGATTTCCATCTAATGTCGTTTCTTTTCCCTAATAAACCAATAGAAAAGAAACTTTATGACTATGATGCACCAGAAAAAGAGGTACAACGGTACTTGAAACCATATTTAGTGAGTATGTGTGAATTGAAACTTTTGACCAAAGATTTAGGTTTGTTCCATGACATCAAACTAGACAAATTTGAAACATTGAGCCCCGAAAACCAGTTTGCAATTCGGATTCTCTGATAGGATTTCGGAACTCTGCTCAACGTGTAATGTTCATGAAATAGTATGTGTAGGTTAAAATCATTCCTATCGTTGTTTTGTAACCATGAACGCAATGTTTTGTCAGTACAATAAAAACCTTGGACAGCAAAAAACGATTTTTTTTTATTAATGATATTACTTGAGACTAACATCTTCCTCCTTACAAATTTACAATTCTGTATAACAATACACGACCAATTGACTGTTTAAGTGATCAAGGTCTCTAGGAGTGGTACAAATGTCATGAACTATGAAACTCCCTTGAACTGTTCTCTGTTCCAATGTAAAGAATCTATCTAAGGCCGATCATAAATCAAATTTTGTTTCCTGTTGAGCTCATGGATGAAAAATAGTCATGAGGGAGGAAGGAAAATCTTTTTATTTATATTTTTTATTTTATTTTACTTATACTTAGCTTGGTTTGGCCGGATATTATTTAAAAGGTATATTGCGTTAATCAAAAAAAGATTGTATAATCAAACAGAAAAATAGTTGTTAAAGTTTAAAGTGATCAGAAAGTACTCTTATTGGAGTTATAAACATAAACAGAACACAAACAAAATGTATTTATGCATAGATCACACTTGACATTTTTAAACAATAATATAATTGTATGTGCTTGTGATCACTTAATCGTGTATATGCGAAGTACTGTTCAAGCAAGAATTAAAATAATAAATTTAATTTAATTTAATTTTAAAAAAAAAATTCCGGCCGGGTTGTTTTTAAAATCAGGAAACAAAATTTTAATTATGTTCGGCCTAATAAATAATATTCGATAAAATATAATTTTCACTGATAGTATGTCGTATAATATTTTTTGATTCCTAAGTCTAGAGCGAAAACTGCCCCAGTCATTTTTTAACGTTTATAGATAATGAGGAAATCTGTTTAAGTATCATAAACTGTTTAAAGTAAGACATACAACACTTATGTAAATATTCATATAAGAGCAATAATCTAAAGCCAATTTACACATTTTGGCGAGTGTATATTGTGCATCATTATTGTTTTAACAAGGCAGCCCCCTTAATTGGCCAAAGCTTGTTATTTCAAAGCTACTTTTAATTTCTACATGACAGGTCTGTGATCTTTAATTACAGGGTGCCTTATAAACAAATTCTTAATAAGCAAAAATAAACTAATGTACATAGCACACTAGTCTTTTTGAAACATGCTCATTTGAGGATTAGGATTAAACACTCTTGTTTAAACCTAAAAAAAGGAGTATATAATACTATTTTAGCTTTAAACAGGAGTATTTAATCCTATTTTTAGCTTTAAACCGTAGTATTTAATCCCAATTTAGCTTTAAACAGGAGTATTTAATCCTATTTGAGCTTTAAACAGGAGTGTTTAATCCTAATCCTCAAATGAACATGTTTCAAAAAGACTAGTGTGCTAGCTACATTAAGGACATGTGTAACTTGGCTGTAATTTGTTGCTCCAATAGTGCCCTATATATTGCAAAAACATTTAACATGACAACATTAAAGAGTTATTATCATTTACATGGGTGTTGCATTACTTATTTTGAACAGATCTTCACTAGACATTGTAATCATTTTAAAGGTCCATTTCTAAGACAGATAGCTAAAGGCTACACACAAAATAAAATAAAATGGTGTTGAAGATGATTTTGGTAGACTTGTTTTTTTTGAGACTGTGCATTACATTCAACGAAATAGGAAACTGCAGTAATTACTCATAACTCTTAAAGCGGTATATACATTTGTGAGAAATTGGTATACTACTGCCCTATACTTTATCCCACAAACTCTTAAAGCTACTGGTGTATATGTAAACAGCGCTTTAAGTATCAAATGAATATCGTTAGCATTATATCTAGATAAAAAGGTGGGCCAGGATATTGTGCATAGAATGGCAGTCTTTATTCAAATATCTGCCTAGAATTGACTTAGGCAGTTTACTTTCTAGACTGTTGATTGTAATTTTACTTATTAAAAAAAAATAACCTTTTGAGTCTAAACATTCATATCTGGTGTGGTATGTTTCTGTTATCATTTTTTTAGTAGCCAATGTGAGGAAAAAGCTGTCACTTTCAATATCACCCCTTTAACGACAAATGCTTAATATCATCAATTAGATTAATGAATTATGTTGAGCCATCTAACTAGATTTATTATTATGATTAACCCACTAATAAAACCTTTGACATAACATCACCCATTTAAAGCAAGATACATGATTTCACCAACTAGATTATCAAACCAGTTGTTATACATGATTAACTCACTTATTGAATTTTTTGACTGATGGACAGTCAATTTAACATTCATAATTGAGTAATGAAGACTACAGGTTAATAGTTGAAAAGTTTCGTTGGAAGCAAAATGTTTAACCAGTCAAACGTTTAATTAGTTATTCACAATATGCTACGGTCACACATGCACGTCCAAACGATGTATTCATACGGTCAAGAAAATTGCTACCTTAGAGTAAGTTACTCAAATGAGTTGCAAGGCAGGCAGAAAGATAAAGCTTTATTTTCTCAAATGAGAGTTGAACACACCAGCTGAAATTCGGATATTACCAGATACAATGTATCTTAGATAAGTTAGCATGAGACTGAATCTAGAAAACCGAGTTCTCCAGGGGGGGGGGGGGGGTAATCT